>JAOWBN010215336.1:0-13606 GCA_028565015.1 Pinguicula moranensis
ACACCTTATTGTGCCCATTTGTACTGATTTAGGAGAAACGATCCAGAGTTATGAAAATGAACCTGGTTTAAAAAATGTCATAGTTGCTATAAGAGCAAAATGGTCTAAATATCTTTTAGATATATCACTATTGAACCTAGTTGCTGCCGTTTTAGACCTCCGAATTAAACTAGAGTGTTTAACAACATCATTAGGGATAGTTAATAATTCAGTAAGCAAAACATTTTGGCTGGGGAGGGATTTTTAGGCTCTACAGGGATTTGGATCAATGAAGGAATAACTAGTAATGTGGTAAATGTTTATGGACCAAGTGACTTCCAGTCTAAGGGAGACACTAATGCAATATTGGATGTTGAAGAAAGAAAAGGAACAACACTTCATGTGAATGAACTTTAGATGAACTCTTTTAGAGAATTTGTCAGTGATATGCGGTTACAAGGCCTGCGATTGGAGAAAAGAAGATTCACTTGGTATCTAAAATCTCTTAAAGCAATGAGCAAACTAGATAGGTTTCTTGTTTAATGATACCTGGTCGGGTAATAACACAAACTGGATCCATTCTGGACTTGATAGAGATGATTATGACCACTGCCCTATATGCCTCTGCTCATAAACACAAGATTGGAGCCCCAAGCCGCTGAGAGTTATGAACTGCTGGCATGTGGATAAAACATACAACACACTGATAGAGGACATCTGGAACATCCTTTGATCATTGGGATATGCTAGTCAAAGAATAAAATTGAAGATAAAAGCTATCAGAACAAGCATCAGGCTATGGAGTAAGTCAGCCCCTAGAGATCTAATGACCGAGCATAGAGTGATTTTTAACAGCCTAAAAGAGTAGGAAATGATAGCTGAATAGGACACAGTGCAGCGTGGTAATGAGATTGATCCTCAGGTTATCCAAAGTCTCAAAGACAATCTAACCAAAGTTTCATCATACCTTGAACAGCATGTTGTTCCAACAATCATGCATCAACTGAATCCCGCAAAGAGATGCTAATACTGCGTACTTCCACAAATGGGTCAAGAATAATAAGAGAAGGAATGTAATAAATATAGTCTGGGATGGCACTACATGGAATGAAAATACAAATATGGTGAAGATCTCTTTTAAAAAACATTTTGAAGAAAGGTATACGGAGCTATCCTAGACAAGACCAAGTATGTGCAACATGACCTTTAGTACGCTTTCCATCAACTCTAAGCAAAGGTTAGTAACACCCTTCTCAGAGTCCGAAATCTTGGAGGCAATCAAAGGTTGTGGTAGTGGAAAGAGTACTGGTCCGGATGAACTACATTTCAGATTCATAAAGCATTTCCTCCACTCGATGAAAGCTAAAATTTTGCAAATGATGTTGGAGTTCTACAGGAACTATAGAATTGCCAGAGGCAGCAATGTAGTTCATTTTACTCTTGTTGCAAAAACTTAGTCTCCAATGAAAGTTCAGGACTACGGGACTATCACATTAATAGACTCTATACCAAAGATCATTTCAAAGGTTTTTTCTAACAGAATAAGCACAATCTTGGAGGAGGTGATATCAGTAAACCATATGGCCTTCATCATGGGTAGGAAACTCCTTGATGGTATACTGATTGCAAACGAGGTAGTTGATGAAATGAAGAAACTGAAAAAATAGGCTATTATCTTCAAGGTTGACTTTGAGAAGGCTTTTGACACACTCAACTGGACCTATATATAAGATGTGATTATCAAAATTGAATTCCCTACCAGCTAGATCTGGTTGATTAAGGAACTGCTTGAATCAGCATCAACCTCAGTTCTCATCAATGGCAGACCTACAAAAGAATTTTTCCCAAAGAGAGGACTATGGCAAGGTGATCCACTATCAACATTTATATTTCTATCGGCTGCAAAGGGACTGTCGATGAAAAAGGCAACTGCTTTACATAAGTTTAGAGGTCTGGTAGTTGGCACGAATAGGATACATATATCTCATCTGCAATTTGCGGATAACACCCTAATGTTTGAACAAGCCTGTTAGAACACAGTCAAGACATATAAGCTATCATTTGAGCTTATTTCTATATTGTGTATAAATTTTAGTAAAAGTCACTTGCTGAGCATCAACATGCCCCAGATAACTCTGGATGAGATGGCTTCTTACATTAGTTGCCAAATAGGAACCTTCCCCTTCAAATATCGTGGCCTACCTGTGGGGGCTAATCCTACTAAGCAGATAACTTGGAAACCAGTTCTGGATAAATTCAGCAAGTCCTTAAACTAATGGGATCATAAGCACCTGTCCACAAGGGGAAATTGGTGCAGTTAAATTATGTGTTAGTTGTTCGACCATCTCATTACTTTGCATTCTTCAAAGACCCTCTATCCGCCATCAAGAAGCTAACTTCCCTTCAAAGGGCCTTCTTCTGGGGCAGCACCAAAGACAAAAGGAAGATGTGTTGGATCTCATGGAAGAAGATTGCTACACCTACATAGAAAGGAAGATCGGGGGTACGTAACCTTAGTGTTTTCAATAGAGCTATGATTGGAAAATGAGGGGAAAAATCCTATCAGGGGAGAAGAACTTGGCAATGGAGACTCTGAGATCAAAATATGGAACATATGACATACTATCAATAGGGGATCTAAGAGAACTGAAGAAGCCTCAGATGCAACCTTTGAGACATAGGAAGAAGACGTGGAAGAGCCTATGTCTCTAGATGGTGGAATGATCTGCAAGCTACACTAGGAGCTAACTAGTTCAACCAAAACACTAAGATCATAGTAGGTGCTGGAGATGGTATCAGGTTCTGGCTGGACAAATGGTACAACAATACCTCCCTTGAAGAAAAATACCCGAGAGTACACGGAGTTACTTTCAAGAAGGACATAAGAATATCTTATGCAGGAAAATAGGAGAGTGGTAGATAGATTTGGTCGTTGAACAGGTGGAGAACCTGAGAGAACATGAAATCTCTGATCGAATTAATTTACATTTTTTACTGCAGGACACAACTTCGAATGAGACGGGTGAGGACAGATATGCCTTTGAAGGTAACAACAATGACAACTACACAGTGAAGGTAGCCTACAACCAGATCACTGCAGAAACACTAACTGTATTTACAACTGAGGAAATAGAAAATCTCAAAAGTATCCGGAATAGCTTCTCACCAAAGAAAACAAGCATCTTAGTTTGGAAGGAAATTCGGGATGCACTGCCAACAAAGGTGTCCCTACAAAGGAGGCATTTCATACCTAAATGATAAGATATTAGTTGCCCCATGTGTCATACCGGCGAGGAGACATCTAAAAACCTATTCAGAGGTTGTCCAATCACTATTCATATCTAGAAGACAATAAAAGAATGGCTTCTCAAACAAAAAATGGATCTTTTCACTGATCAGCAAGCACCAACATTGCAAACATACCTGGAAGCAAAGCCAACACTGATGCTTGGAAATCAATTTGGATAGCTGTCCTTTGGAAAATAAGGAAGACCATAAACAACTCTCACTTCTAATGCCTGGAGATAAAAACACATAACATATTACACACAATTTAGAGGAGAACTTGGTTGTGGATCAAAGCACAAGGAACAGATAGGCGATTTTCCTACTCCCTGACAGATTGGTTGGTGCAACCACTCAGCTGTATACAGTTTTCTGTATGATGAGCAATTGGAAACTGAGGGAGTGACCAGCAACAGGGATGGTCTAGCACATGGAATGAGACTATTACACAATCTGCTCTGTAACTCAAAGGCTCTTTACTGGGAAATCTTTGGCAGTATAAACTCAAACAAGTTGTGTACCAATCCACAAATAAAAATTGGGATTGATAGGTTGACAGACATGATGTTGAACTAAACTGACAAACCTTCAGCTGATATGATGATAACTATGATCCTATTGTTAAGTTGTATACCAAAATCTTGTATTGGATTTTGATAAGTTGACAACTACAAAGCTCGATGAGTCATGTACGAGCAACACCCTATGAGCAAAATAAAGTATTTAAGAGAGAGTGAGTCTTTGTTGAAGAACTTCTCAAGATGTGTGATAGAAAACCCGGTTGATGAGCACTCCCTGCCAAAGTTCCCATAAGAACAAGATCCTTTGTAAATATTAGCTAGTTTTAGTTTCCTTGTATATTACATATATGTACTCTTTTATTCTCTTAATGAAATTTGTCATAACCAAAAAAAAGGCACTCCTCGCTCGAAGATGGAGCCCATAAAACATTCCTTGAGGTATTCTTCACGCCATTGGACTTTGAGGCCTTAAACTCCTCCTGGTGAACTTGAAGTTTCTGCTTAAATGAGTCACCTTCGTTTCGGCCTCCTCACGCGCTCGCCGTGCCTCTTCCAGTTTGTCCTCAGTAACTGATGCTCTATTGGTTGCTTGCGCCTGCGCCACATCAAGCTTGTGCACCTTAAGTAGCTACAAATCCAGTTCCTCATAGAGGTGCTTCACGAGGACCTAAGTTCCTACTAAAGAAGTCACGACTTGCCCAAAGAGAAAGCAGTCGGCCAACAAAAAACGAAGAGGGTAAAGAGCACTTCAGAAGGGAAAATTAACCCAAGTAGCTGTTTATGGACCCACGCTATCATATCTTCCAAACTCTGCATTGTTAGAACCCCATAATGCTTCCCCATAACATTTGCATGGGTTGTATCCAAGGCCTGGACACCATCATCAGAACCGCCGAGAATGGACGCTTTCTCAAACCAAAGCAGCACCCATCGATGTGTCCGGTCAAACTCCTTATTCACCTCCTCTAGATATTTCATAGTCCTAATCAAGGGGCAGGGCTACGGGATGACTAAGAGACAATTTGGAATCTTGTGGACCCCTTTATCTTTTCGTTGGGGCCACCTTCGTCCTTCCTCGAAGATCGAAGATGTTTCAACAAAATCAACTCGAGAGCCATTAAAAGAAGCTCGTAAGTCAACCAGTTGGTACATATTTGGAAGATTCATAAAGTGAGAGATCTCGGGAGCGAGGTTCGGGATTGACTTGATGCGGACCAAAACAAGTATCTACAACACGATATCTCCAAGTCGGTGAGTTCCAGAACCTCATGAGCCAGTCGTTGGGTATGAGATTCGACTCCTTCCGAGGTCGTTGCAGGAGTTTCTTGGGTCGCTCTCCCCATCAAGTTGCAACTACATAACCAAAACAAGTCTGTTAAAACTCAAAGGAGGATTTGTTATTCGAAGGGCCATGCCTACCCTTACCTAAGGAGCCTGAATACTCCACCGATGCAAGGGGAATATGTGCTTGGGCTAAGATCCCCTCATCAAGGTAAACATCCTCCTCGAAGCAAAGCCCTCGTAAGTTGTCAAATATATCAAGGGGCATTTGTTTAGGTTTGGCCTTGAGACTTCCGATAGTTTCATGAAGAGTCGGGATAAAACAACATGGCAAGTCATGGGCAACGGGTGAAAGAATAAGAAGCCAACTTTTAGTCCTCGAAAAGGGGAGGAAGAGAACTGACTACTTCCATATTAGGATGAGGATGGAGGAGGATTAGAGAGCCGTCAGTAAACGTGCGATCAAGGGTAACGATAGAAAATATAAAATCTTTTGAATTGTGGTCTCTATACCAAGGATTTGACAGACTACCAAAAAGGCGATGATGTGTGTATAACTACTTGGCGCAAGCTAAAGGAGGTCATCCTACAAATGAAGAAGGGCTCGAATTGGCAAAGGAAGGGGAAACTGTAACCTGCGGAAAAGCTGAACCTCAAACACAATAAAGCATGCATTCGTAGGCCTGTGCAATCGGGAAACCGATTGGTATTCCCGATTTTGTGTACTGAACCGAACCTGATCGGCAATGAAAAATTGTTCCCAATTTACCGATTTACTGGCTCAATTTTTATTTTATTTGTTTAAGAAAAATCCAAATAATTCGTCTGTATTTTTAATTTTTTTTAATGAAAAAAAAATGTTTCAAGATACAACAAACAACAATAATCAACAAATAAAAATTTAAACCTGTTTCAAGATAAAAATAAATAACAATATAAATATGTTTCAAGATACAACAAATAACAATAATCAACAAATAACAATATAAACATGTTTCGAAATACAACAAATAACAATGTAAACTTGTTTCAAGATACAACAAATAACAATATATAAGTTACACATCTAACAATTAGCCAACATTAAACAAACAAGGTTACAAAATTACAAAGTTAAAGTCCATCCAACAAAATATCATCAATGTCCAACACAACAAACTTCTGTCTCCCACAATGACTAACAAACATAGTCCAACCTAACCAAACCAAGAACAGTCACTAGTAGTCAATGTCCAGCAAGCATGAAGGCAAGCTAGAAACTGAAAGTGATATCATTAAGCTAATTTTGATGAAATCCATGCTGCAAGCATGAACACATGAAGTGATAATATGAAGATTCATGTATAATAGTGTTAACTTTCACTCCAGTGGCCACTACATTAGGGTGCTAATGAGCAGAGGCTAGCCTTACAGAAACTAAATCTGTGCAAAGAGTTCGCCTAGACATGTAAAATGTATGGCCACTGAGAAGACAACTTAGATGAAATGTTGTCTAGTCAGGAGCTTGCTTTCATTTTTACATTATGTAAATATTTTCGTTTATATAGAATTTGGACTTTCCTAAAAAAAACTTAACCAAACCAAATCAAGTAATCAACTTGAAGCAACATGATCATCATCTCTTGCGAGGTAGCTCGCCGATACCCTCAAGAATATTTTGTGGATTTGTTAACATCTCTGCATAAAACAATAATATATGATTTATGAAGTGAAGAGGCTAATGAAAAAGACAAATAATAAAATAGTCATCACTCGTATCAAGTCAATAAGTCTTAGGGTACTCAGTCCCAACACAATGGACGAATATCTCAATGTTTGATTTGAGCCAATTTTGGGCACATATTAGACCTTATTAGTCCTGGGGGCTAATGAACTTGTAAAGACACTAAGAACCCTTCCACCCATACAAAAAATGATTCCAAAGGAACAGTTGTGTTTGGAATGGCTAAAATGTCTCTTATCATTATAGCAAGCACTTGATACTTTGCTTCGTTAGCTTTCCACCATTCTAAATTGGTGAACGATGCTTTAGGGAGCTTGAATCCTTCACTAAGGTATCTATCCAACTCGGTCTTCTTGTTGAATTGGATATTTTAAATTAGGTGTACCAACGCATCAAACTCTGGATCATCTCTCATGTCCATTCCCAAACTTGAACTACTTGCATTCCCCTGTCGGCCGATAGAAATAGAAGAGTCACTATATAAACAATTGTACTCATTTAATAGATATGTACTGTTTTCCTAGCCAACTCAATAACTTTGGTACTATCATCGATGCTCATGATCTTGGGCAACCAAAACTCGAACCACGTAATCTTACACCTTGGTTCAAGAATAGTTGCCACAAATAAAAACCCGTGCATTTGCAAAACAAATCAATAAGTTAGAAGTTAGATCATTAAGTTCATGTTTAAGCAATAAGAGTATCAAATATGGTAAGGTTAGATCATTATGTACCTATTTAACCTATGCGTCAGGTGATCCTCATTCACATCTCCCCAATACTTTGCATACTTTAAGTCCATTCTCTCTGCGATGCCACTTATTAACTCATCCGTGCTCTTCCTTAGCAAGTCTAGCTGCTTCATTACATTGTACAACTCCCTAAAATAGAGATGTGTGGTGCATGTGTTGCAGGCAGAAAACGTCAATGTCGCTTCTTAAAAGACTTTCAAGAAACTTATAAAGATTTTGATACGCTTCCAGACGAAAGTTGCAGGTACTCCCAACTGCGTTGCGTCTCCACAACGCTCAAACATATACTCCACCAAACCATCATCTAGCATAAGCATCTCCTCAAATGAAACCCGATGCTTATCCACCTTTTCCAACATGGTACAGGTGGAATTCCACCTAATGCATACATCGAGTTGAAGAAAACCCTTTTCTGGCAAGCCCTTGGCTTCAGCATACTTCTTGAATGTATCTTCTTGCTGAGAAAAAGATTTGACATACTTAACCAGCTTTCTCATTTTCATAACAGATGAATCAAGCTCTTCCAAATCATCCTCGAAAATCAAGATCAGTATGTGTGCGGAGCACCTCATGTGCAAGTTTTGGTTTTCCAAAATAACATCATCAACTGCATCAGAAAACCTTTGTACCTGCCTATCAGATCATCCAAGCAAGTCCTATTGGCAGAAGCATTGTCGACACTAATTGTTAAAATCTTGTCAATTCCCCATTCGTCCAATACAGTGTCGAATACTGCCGCAAGTGACCTACCCATATGACTGAAAATCTTCTAAACTCGATCACCCTCTTGTGCAACTGCCAATGCGTATCTATGAAAAGTATTGTGGTACATATGTAGTAAATATTCTAAGTGGAAGTCCACGTATCTGTGGTCAAGTAAACCCTCAGACTCATCTCCATCATTTGACCCCTCAATGAATTCAACTTTGACAAATAAACCATCACTAGTCTTAGGCAACTGTACTCCTAGAAACCATTGTGGATCAAGGCTCAAGTAATTTGAAAAATATCCTAAATCTTGCCTTCTATACAATCACAAATGGTTGCTCATCCTCAATGATGAACTGCATAAGCGATCTTCTTACTTTCTTTTCTTGAAAGATATCTAATTTCATATATCCATTAACTATCCCCTCAGTAGATGCATCATCATACATCATCTTTGTCTTGTAGCAGCCCATTGTTGTTTGATCACCCTTTAACTTAACACACTTTTCCACATGTGCCTACAAAACAGAAGTACAGTGTCCCTTACTGTGGCAAGGAACTCATTTCCTACAATGCTTGCAAATAGCAACATGATTCACTCCTTCAGGAACTGGGGGAAGGTTGTAGTGTTCCCATACTTTAGAACGGTGAATTCTATTCCTCTTTTTAGGGGTGGAACGATAAGCTGATTCAATAAATTCTCATTCCATATCATTACCTGAGAGTCTCTCTTCGATGTCATCCATGTCTTTGAAATCAAGCTCCTGAGAAGAAGAAGCTTGTTTTACTTTTCCTTTTATAGAATGACCCATCTAAAAACAAAAAAAAAGGTAAAATTTTAGAATTAAACTCACATGCATACCTTATATAACAGGAATAAATTAAACTCACATAATTAAATTAAATAAAATAAGTCATACATTAACCAAATTACTTATAATACAAGTGCCTTTGGATGTTGTTCACTTGGGAACAATGTCAACTTCTCCACCTTCTTTGGATAATCTTTTAAAAAAGTCGATGGAGATGCTGCCATGAAATAGAAATTTTTGTGAGTACAATTAACAACATAGCAATTCAGAGAAATAACAACATAGCTAGGCAGAAAACTTGAGATTAGATCTGCATCAGAGAAATAAAACGTGCAAGTACACTAGCAATTCATATAGATAACTTGATCTCAAATAATTGAGTGTAGATTACATTATTAAGTTTTTTCACCTTATTCGAGAAATAGAGAAAAATCAAAATCTAATTTCATAAACTGGTAACTTGCAAAGAAAAAAAAAAGACTTGATTGCATGCCACAATCTTCAGTTTATTTCTAGTAGAAAAATATCTTGAACAGTGAACTCATAGCCAAATGCAAAATCTAGTGAAATGCCATAATTTGGCATTCCATGTCATGATTTGAAGATGCATTCAAATTTGCAAAATCCATCAACAGGTGGTGTACAGTGAACTCATAGCATAGAATGATGGCCACCAGCCACCAGTGAGCAATATTGCTAACCGTCATGTAGTTAGAAAAGTACCAATGTACCCCATATAAACTCCTATAAATAGGCTTGTTCGGCTCGTGTAATGGGCAAACAATTCTTGGAGAACGAAGTTGAGTACCCTTGTCTACTTTGTGTATTTCTTTTCTCCTTGAATTGTATGGTGTAAAACAAGAGATTAGCGAAATACATATCCACACACCCTATTTATTTCTTGGTTTCATCATTGGGTTCGTTGGGTGAGTGAGAATGTGGCATCTCTTCCAATGGGGAATCTTCTTCCTGTGTTTCTAACTTCCATTTTGTTTCCATTTGACAACCTGATGACGAAATTGGTTCATGCAATGCCCAAACCGCCTGCGAAGGAACCACGTCCTCAAATTAATAATCAATTGTGGTTATCTAGGAGGATTCAAATTTGGAGATGGCAACTCCAAAGGTGCCTACGCTTACTTCACAATGATCGTTTCTTGATCCTCTCCTTGAAATCTCTCATTTCATAGGCCTTTCAAATATCTATGTCGGTTGGCTCCTACGTGGTCTTCGCTTTAGCCATTTTCAGAGTTGGCTCCTCTAAAATGCCCCCGATCTACGGGGGAAGGTGGATGTTTGAGTCAAAAAGGAAGATCCTCCATCGGATCCTCGGCTTGTCCCTACCTCATGGCCACATCCAAGGCAAACGATGGTTGACAGACATGATGAAGGCTTGCTTGACATGCCCTACGCTGCTATGAGAAGGCGACCATGGTTGACAGACATGATGAAGGCTTCCGCACCTTGGTGGAAATGGTTAATGCAGACATCTTGGGGAAAGACTGTAGTATTCTATTGAAGTAGAGGCTGGAAAAGATGATGGTCTGGAAACACTTTGTGAGTTGCGTGAGTAACACCTCAAAGAGTGCTCTTGGGGTTCAGTCTTTGCGCAGGGGTATACTAATGTTGTGGCCTATGCATGGAAGATGATATGGGATGTATGCCTTAAACACTTGGATAGGAGCGTGCACGTACAATCAAAAGCTTCTCAATCCTCGGAGAGATGCAAACTTCAAAGAGTACCCTCCCTCCTCCAAGAGTCTGACATTATTCCAAACTCGTTCATGATCCCATCGAAGGAAAAATGCGAGAATGGATAGGAGATTTTGATATAAGCTAGAACATTTTGTTTTTTCCTCCTCGCCTACCAGATCATTCGATCACTTTTGTCTTATGTACATTTTCACCTTTTGATATCAACCCGGTATATGCTTTTTGTCATTTGATCTAGTTCCTTGAGTTTGCTTGCGGGGTTCTCCACTCGATATATTATTTTTTTTCCTTTGCACTACTTCAATCTTGTTTCCCCATATATCGATTTGGTGCCATGGGTTTTCCAGTCATGCAGCACCTTGGTGTTTGGGGCACAATGCTTCCTTCCATTGAGATAGGGCATTCTTCATTCACCCTACCTATGACAATCATTAGTATTTAATCACTGCCCACAAGATGCTCGGGCCAGGGTATTGTGTATTGCTTTGAGGAACGCAACAGCATCCTCTTGGCTCACGGCCCTTGATGTTTATCGATTGGGGGTATTGCAAGTTTACTCTTCGAATGCGATAGCTTCCTCCGAAATTTTTAACCCATGAGATACCTTGAATGGGGTATTATGTGTTGCTCTAATGTGGAGCGTGATAGCATTCTCCAGACTCAAATATTGGGGTCCCCCATAAATTTCTTTCGAGGAGTGTGATAGCTACCAACAAAATTTTAACCCATGTGATACCTCGAATTGGGTTTTGCAAATTGTTCATTTGGGGAGCGTGATAGCATCCTTAAAACACGCTCCCCCCTGAGCTACCTCGAATGGGGTGTGCACTTTCACTTGTAGTGCCATAATATTTTAACTCGATGTTTCAAAAAGGATAGTGTATTAAAGTACTCATATAAGAGTATAAAAAATAGGGAACGTCATATTTTACAATTTCTTAACAAAAGAATTTCTTCAATTTGTTGGAATTCCATGCCCTCCTCAAGATACTTCTCTCCAAAGTTTCCATAAGGCAAAACCATTCGTCTGTGCCTCGACCACCCTTTAGGGTCCTACCCAATAGGGACCAAGCTTTCCCATTTGTTTTTCATACTTATGGAGTACTAGGTCTCCTTTTTTGAGCGGCCTTACATGTTTATAGTAGGCTCTTTTAGTGACCTCTTGGTACTTCAGGATGTTATTTTCTGCCCTTGCCCATTTTTCTTTTAGTAACTTGAGGTCCAAATATTGTGCTTCTTGATTTACCTCCTTTTCATAATTTCAGGTACGCATAGTGTTCACCATCAATTCGACGGGTGTGACAGCTTTCAATCCTTAAATAAGGGCGAAGAAGGTTTCCACCATAGCCATTCTTCGGGAGGTAAGATAACTCCACAGTCCTTGAGGTAACTCGTCAACCAAACTTCCTTTACTGTCCTCGAGGGTTCTCTTTAGTTGATCTAGTATGATTATATTGGTTACCTCAGTCTGTTCATTGGCAAAAGGATTATAAAATGAAGTGAAACTTTGTTTGATTCCCAAGTCTTCGTACCATTTATGGATCCTTCTCCCTTTAAATTGAGTACAATTATCGAATACTAAAGTAAGTACGACTCCGAACCAGGAGATAATATTTTTCCTAAGGAATTTGACGATCTTTGCCTCCAAAATTCGGCTAGGACTCAACCTATGAACTTTCTCTGGCCAATTGTTAGGGGTAATGGACCTACAATGTAAATTCCCCATTGGTCGAATGGGCAGGCAATGGGGAGACTTCTCATTTGTATGGAAAGCAGATGTCTTAGGTTTCCAAATGTTTGGCATCTCGGGCACTTCTTCACATATTAGGCAGCATCTTCCTTCATGGTGGGCCAAAAATATTCGAGCCTTAGTATTCACTGAGCTAAAGCTCTTCCTTCGTATTGGCTTCCACATGTAACTTTGTGGAATTCCCAAAGAATATACCCAACATCCTTTCCATCGGTGAACCGGAGGTAAGGTCCTTCCCAAGTTTTCATGTAAAGTTCTCCATTGATCCAAGTGAACTTACTTGCTCGAGTAGAGTCCCATAAAGGAGGTATTCAATCAAGAGGGTCTTCCAGGTTTTGCGGGGGAGGGGGATCCTCCTCGATTAAGCTGATGGACATAGGTAGTGTTATGGTGGGTTTTCGATGGGTTTGGATATCCAGCGTCTTCACCTCATCATTTTCCAGACGGATTACACCCTGGAGAGTAGGTCGGCTAGAGAATTTTCTTCTCGTAGGATTTGTTTGAGTTCGAAGGTGACAAATTGCTTTACCTGCTCATGGAGCTCCTGTAAATAGATGAGGAACTTTGGTTCCTTAGTCTCGAAGGTATGTGATAGTATTCTCAGACCAACTGCGAGTCAATGTGTGCCACGATATGGTGTACTCTCCTACAAAGTGCACTAGTTGGACTCCTTGTAATAGGGCCTCATACTCCGGTACATTTTGAGTGCAGGAAACTCAAGGCCAAAAGCTAGAGCGTGTTGCAACCCTAGAGAATTGCTAAGGATGATTCTTGCCCCTCCATGTTCCCATTGAGGATCCATGCCTTCTTGCTCTCCTCCGTTCTGGTGCTTTCTGCTACAAAATCCACCATAATTTGCATTTTTAGTGACGTTAGAGATTTGTACTAGAGTTCCTACTATCGTTTTTTTAGGTAAGCCAAAATTTCAATAATAAGAAATATGTACAAGAAATGAAAAATAAAAATAAAATACAAGGTATGTACTCCTGGCTAGGTGACTACTAGGTAGAAACTGTGAAAATGCTCTGTGTGTCCTGTAATTCCTCGTACTCCCCTGCTTGTATAAGAGGTCCTACTAAC
>JAOWBN010215347.1:0-13606 GCA_028565015.1 Pinguicula moranensis
CAAAATGGACATTTTGCTACCAGAAGATGGAAAACAAACAGGGTTTCTCGCACAATCTGTGGAAGAATATGCAGATGACATCGGCACAGTTATTAGATTGCCAGTATCCGAGAGGCTTGAGATGGCTGCTGCTGCCAGAAAACGAGCTGCAAGATTCTCGGAGCAGAGATTTTATGTAGATTTCAAGGCTGTAATCCGACCAATCATGTTGGATTCTTCTGAATGACAAAGGTTTGCAAAGAGATCTCGTAATGAAAGGATGGGTGTTGTATTAGTGGATAACTTGAACTTAAAGACTCTTAAATATAAAGAGTTAGAATTTAATTCTTATTGGATGCAAATAAGATTTGTCTAGTATATGTGGTGGGGTCGATTTTGGGCTTCAGTACGGAAATGGCCTATCAGGTAGCCTCCTGATAGGCCTATTTTGGCATGTACCGCATTGATCATTATCCGCTGATTAGTTGTTAATTATTATTATTGGCCTGGGATTTTATCCATGAATACATTGCCTTAAGCAATTTTCTTTCTTCGTGTTTTACGGCCTGAACTTGTTTATTGTTGAACCCTTGCTACTAAATTTACAACCATTATGTTAGTTTTTTATCCTTGTTGCTCTGCAGATGGACAAGGCTGCTCTGTTAGGCCAAGTAGTGGATCATGTGAAGGAACAGAGCCAACAAGCGAAAGAAGTAAGCAAAATCTGTATGATCCCAATTGAAACAGATCAAGTCACAACAGATTACCTGGATACACAACAAACAGGATCCGAAACGTACATCAATGTTTCCATTTCCTGCAATGATCGACCGGAATTGTTCTCGGAACTGAATAGTGCAATAAAGGGACTCGGCCTGAGTATCGCCAGATCTGGGCGGCAGAATGAAGAGCAACTTTGTTCTCTCTAGCGACCACTAGAAGTCCTGCCGGAGCGAACTCAAGAAGAGTCTCAAATTAGCCTTGAGCAGGGTCGTGTTATATTCTGGAACAAAAGGCTTTAGTGGCAGGAGTAAGAGATAGAGGTAGGGGTGAACAAACGGTAAATGGTAACGGTAATGACCATTACCGTTATCGTACCGTTTTTTAACGGTAATGATTTTTCATTACCATTACCATACCATTATACCGAAAAATCGTTAAAATATGTTATAACGGTAACGGTTTCTGACGGTAAACGATATTACCGTTTACCGTCGGAAAATTTGCTCACCCCTGTATAGAGGCTCTTCTGATGAATGAGTGTTAAATGGGTGGGGGCGGTGGCCCCTGATTGTCAATGGTCATAAGTAATCTTGTGGATTGTAACGCATAAATAGGATCATTACTCAATTCATCTGTTGATCTGCACTGCACAGTCAAACTGTAAAAAAAAATCATATCCAAATCCTCATTTTCAGGAGAGGTAAAAACGAAGCAACCGAAAAATCAGTGTGAAAAAAAAATTTCTCTCAGACAGGCAATCCGATTCAAATCGAACCCCGACAAAGGGGGCAGTTCGACTGCGTCCTGAGCCACCTATCCACACACACGCAGTGAAAGCGATGTCGGCACATCGGCAGCACCTTCACTTTATCCCCGTCGGCAAACAACCCGAGGCATATGCAGCACTCGGACTCATCCGCGGAGGCGCGTGCGGAGTTCACGTGTAGCACGATGGGCAGGCCGTTGATGATTGCCGCATCCAGGCCACAGGGTACTGGAGCCGGCGCGTTGGCGGCTTCGAAAGTGGGTCCGGATACCGGCGGCGACGGAGGGTGAAGGGAGCATAACCGCCGCGCGCATTCAAGTATCAGCCTGACGAGCATAATGATGGGAAATATTCCTATAATAAGCCAAAACAAGTTGAGGGCCTGCCAGCTTCTCTCGGCATATTCCGCGTCGTGCGATATGGTCGGCTGTGATGCGGCTGGCTGATACGACATGGACTGGACGGCGTGGATCTGAAAAGGGTGAGTGAAGATGAAGTTCAGTTCGCGTTGAGAACAAGTAGCTGATATTAGGATCCTTATTCCCCATCAACTGGACTGGAGAATGTATGTTTTTTCGGACACGGTGCTTGTTTCCTTATTTATTTTACTTACACAATTATAGGATCCATGGAAGAATATAGTTTTCATGGAACCACAAATACAGTTGGATATTCCGAACACTTAAAAAATAACTGGATAAGGTGTAGGGAAGATGATTTGGTTGTGATCGGAGAAAATCTAGGCTGGTCTGCTGGACCTGGGTTTGAGATTCGTATAGGCATAAGGGAAATGATATACCCCTATGAATGCAGCATGGTAGTTTTTTTTGGTAGGTAAATGTTTAAATTAAAATGACCAAATGGCTCAATTACAAAATACAGATAATTAATGGGTTAGGCCCAACAGATACAAATTTAGATATTGTAATAGATCCAAATTCTGACCCAAATTGATTTTGGCCCAAAACGGCCCAAATTTTCAAAATTTGAAAATAGGGACTGTCTCAAGACCACATTACAACTCCTGAAGACCATACTATTGGCCCATTATGCAAAGCCCAAAAACAAGGAGACTCTAGAGAACAGCAGGACGTGAAGTCTCCAGAAGAAAGAAATCAATAAGGCAACTACCACAATCAGAAAAGCTGCAAGAAAGACCTTTCTAGACAATAGTAGCAATGTATAAATGTATTGTTGTTAAAAATGCAATGTAAGACCCGAAATCTATTCAATGAAAATACAGAAAACTTCTGCAATGTTTTAGCTCGAGTTGTTATGGTATCAGAGCACCTCTCCTCTCCTCAACGCTTCTGTCCATAGCCCCAAGACTTTCTGAATCTTCCTCTTCACTTCTACACTTCTCCTTATTTTGTTTCTTCACTATATTCTGATACTTCTATCCGTCCCCACACCCTCTACACTTACCAAGTCTTTTAACACCTCAGCCACTACTATTTTTTTTCCATGACTCAATCATCAACTCCATTGTCATCTTCCTCAACCATTTCTACCTCACCAATCTCCCTAACCTATGCAGAATTTGCACACCTCATCACTGTCAAGCTTACACCAACAAATTACTTATTTTGGCATAATCAAGTGAGCCGTCTACTACAAACTCGTGGCTTACTTGCCTATGTTGATGGCACTATCAAACCTCCCCCTCAATATGATTCTACAGATATTACAAAGGAAACTCCAGCATACCTGTCATGGCACTCCATTGATCAGACGCTTCATTCCCTTCTTATCTCCTCACTCACTGAAGACGCTCATGGAGTGGTTACCGGCAAGCAAACAGCAATGGAGGTCTAGCATGCTCTCAAACAAGAATTTGGCAGTGTCGGCCCCTCTCACAAACTCGGACTCCGGGATCAACTCCAGACTCTTCAGAAACAGGACCTCTCTGTGAAGGAATTCTCCAGACAATTTCTCCTCCACCGATCGCCTAGTTGCGGTTGGAAAACCTGTTTCTTCACTAGATCAAAGCCATTGGTACCTAAGAGGCCTTGGACCCGATTTTGCCGCCTTCACTGCATCTCAGTTGTCTCAAGACCCTTTACCAACCGTTCGGGATATTATCAGTCGTGCCGAGAACTTTGAAGCTCTCTATCGCAGGACCCTTTCTCCTCTTGCTCCAACTGTTGCCTTTGTTGCAGATACCAAGCTTACTCAGCCATCCCTCACTCAGACTCCACCTTTAAACCCGACTGCTCCATCAATTCTCGGCCCTCCTCCCCAGCAATCTTCTCCATCCTTCCCATATTCCACCAATCCGTATCAAAATTCCTCTGGCACAATCACTTATCACCCTCAATCCTTTCCCTATTCCACTCCAGGACCATTCTTCCAGAATCACGACAGAGGTCGTGGGCGAGGCCGAGGAACACGTCCACCCCGATGTCAAATCTGTGGCATTCCAGGCCACTTTGCGGATGCCTGTCCCTCTCGGTATTCCTCAATTATGTTCTCCGGAGTTGCATCTCCGGCCAATTTGGCCACCGTCAATACAGGCGCCGGAGTCGGACACATTCTAGGGCACTGTGACATGCATTTCCGGTTTCCTTCAAATGCTCAGCCTGTTGCTCGATCCTTTGGAACCACTTGGCCCAATACTCATATGTCATCAGAAGGGCCGAATTTTGGGTATTCTCCTCCTGGGCCGATTCTTGGACTCCCCTCTGGTGGGCCGCCCCACACACAATTAGTCAGACAACCCATTAGTCCCTCTACCAATGGGCCCAATCTTCAACTCAATCCTAATGGGCCTATGCTTCATTCCTCAACCCCAGCCCAATTTCATATAGGGCAGTCTTCCAGGCAATCTCCACCCTGGTTAGTCAGCTCTTCTGCTGTTCCCCAAATTAACAATATTCCCAAACCAACACCTGCTCCTTTTTCATCCCAAAGTGTTGCTTCCTACAGTCCAGTTATATCAGATTGGTACATGGATTATGGCGCTTCAGCTCACATGACCTCTTCCGCCTCAACTCTAGATCATGTCACTCCTTATGCAGGTAAATCATGTGTCGTCGTTGGAAACGGCGCTCCTTTATCCATTACTCATATTGGTAACCATAATATTACTCCAAATCTGCCTTTATTTGATGTTTTAGTTGTTCCTACATTAACCAAAAATTTATTATCAATTAGCAAATTAACTTCTGATCTTTATATTGCTATTACCTTTATTGATAACTGTTTTATTATCCAGAGTCGTCACACAGGTCAAGTGATGGCAACCGGTCGACGTGACGGTGGCTTGTATGTCCTAGAACGCACTATTCCTACCTTTGTTGCTTCTCTCCATGCCCGATCTTTGCATGGAACTTATGAAAAGTGGCATGCTAGGCTAGGACATGCATCAGCCCCTGTTCTTTTACTTTTAGATCGTCAAAAACGTATTTTGCTTACCTCTCCCCCTTCCCCTCATCTTTGTATATCATGCCAAAAGGCTAAAAGTCATCGTTTACCATTCTCTAAAAATGATAAACGTGCCTCCAAGCCTTTGGCTTTAGTTCACTGTGACCTATGGGGACCTTCTCCTATTTTGTCTATGCATGGTTATCGCTATTATGTTATCTTTATTGATGATTATTCTCGCTTTACCTGGTTTTATCCTTTAAAATGCAAGTCTGATTTCTTTGACATCTTTATTCATTATCATACTTTTGTCGAAAAACAATTTCAAACTTCTTTACAAGTTTTTCAAAGTGATGGAGGCACTGAATTTACAAATCATCGTTTTCAAAAATATCTCCAGACACATGGTATTCACCATCAAATGTCTTGTCCCTATACTCCAGCCCAAAATGGCCGAGCTGAACGAAAACATCGTCATATTACCGAAATGGGCCTTACACTTCTTTTTCATTCAAATGTTCCTCTTTCCTATTGGGTAGATGCTTTCAGTACGGCCACTTACATTGTCAATCGATTGCCATCACCCCTGTTAGATAGTATTTCGCCATTTGAGCTTTTATATCATTCACCTCCTTCATATGACAATTTTCATCCGTTTGGTTGTCAAGTTTTTCCGTGTCTACGTGATTATACTCCCACTAAATTCTCTCTTCCTAGCACACCTTGTCTTTTCCTGGGATATAGTGCCTCTCATAAGGGTTTTCGATGTTTAGACCTCACTTCTTCCCGTCTGTACATTACACGACATGCCAAATTTGATGAAACTATCTTTCCTTTTCAGCATCTCTCTACTACTCCTTCATCCCTAGATAATTTAGATATTTCTACCTTTTTTGAATCCTCATCTCCTATTCCTCCTTCCTCTTCCATCAGTCTCCCAAGCTCTTCTCCTTCTTCTCAACCTTGTTCTATCTGTCCTACTATTTTGTCTTCCTCTCCTTTTCCTCCCCCCACTGATATTTCTTCTCCTGACACACTAAACATCCCTACACCTACTTCGCCTCTCCCCACACCTACTCTCTCCTCTCATAACCCACAAACAATACCCAATCCTCCTCCCCCCATCAATAATCATCCCATGACAACTCGGGCTAAAGCAGGAATTTTTCGCCCAAAAATCATTGCTGATATTTGTACTACCGCACCCTCTCGACTTCTCTCTGCCCTTCTTACTACCACTGAACCTAAAAGTTTCAAAACAACTATTAAAAATCCTGCTTGGATCACTGCTATGAATGAAGAGATCAATGCCCTGCACAAGAACCACACCTGGGAACTTGTTCCCCGACCATCTCATACAAATATTGTTGGTTCCAAATGGGTCTTTCGCATCAAATATCTTCCTGATGGCTCTATTGAACGATTCAAAGCTCGACTTGTTGCTCGTGGTTACACCCAGATCCCAGGTCTAGATTATTTTGACACATTCAGCCCAGTTACTAAAGCTACTTCAGTTCGCACAATCCTTTCTCTAGCCGTCTCTCACAAATGGCCTCTATGTCAGCTCGATGTTAAAAATGCATTCCTCAATGGTTATTTAACAGAAGATGTCTACATGGAGCAACCACCAGGCTATGTCAATCCCCTCTATCCTCATCATGTATGTCATCTTAAAAAAGCCTTATATGGACTCAAACAGGCGCCCCGTGCTTGGTTTGAACGTTTCAGCACTTTTCTTCTATCTCTCAAATTTACCTGCAGTCGTGCTGACACCTCCCTATTTATTTTTCACACCCCGACCGATTTCATTTATCTTCTTCTCTATGTCGACGATATCCTTATCACTGGCAGCAATAATACTCTTCTCGACAATCTTATTGACCAATTTCACCAGGAGTTTGCCCTTAAAGATCTTGATCAACCTACTTATTTTCTTGGCCTAGAAGCCACATTCACTGAAGGCGACTTGTTCCTTAGTCAACACAAGTATGCTCGCGATATTCTCTCCCGTGCTCAACTTCTTGATGCACGACCCGTCAGCACCCCGATGGTTGTATCTCACTACCTTTCTTCTGAAGGGGATCCTTTAGCTGATCCGACTATGTACCGATCACTTGTTGGAGCCCTTCAGTATTTAACAATCACCCGACCCGATCTCACTTATGCAGTCAATTCAGTCAGTCAACACATGCATGCCCCTACAGATTTGCACTTTCATGCTGTCAAAAGGATACTCCGTTATGTCAAAGGCACACTTAAAATGGGACTTCACTTCACTCAATCTCCCACCAGTACTTTCCTCACAGCCTTTTCTGACGCAGACTGGGCAGGCTATCCTGACACTCGTCGTTCCACTACTTGTTTTGCTATATTTCTTGGATCTCATCTCGTCTCCTGGAGTGCCAAGAAACAACCCACTGTCTCCCGATCCAGTTGTGAATCAGAATATCGTGCTCTAGCCGACACAGCTGCAGAAATTATTTGGCTTCAACATCTTTTACAGGATCTTCACATTCCGGTGACCCAACCTCCACTGCTGCTATGTGACAACAAGAGTGCTATTTTCTTAAGCACCAATCCGGTCTCTCATAAAAGAGCAAAACATATTGAACTTGACTATCATTTTATACGGGAAAAAGTTCTAACTGGCGCTCTTTGCACACAGTTCATCTCTTCTCAGTATCAAGTTGCAGATATCTTCACAAAAAGCCTGCCTCGCGAGCTATTTGAGTATTTTCGTTTCAAGCTTCACGTTGTCCACAATCCAACGCTCAGCTTGCGGGGGGGTGAAGACCACATTACAACTCCTGAAGACCATACTATTGGCCCATTATGCAAAGCCCAAAAACAAGAAAACTCTAGAGGGCGACAGGTCGTGAAGTCTCCAGAAGCAAGAAATCAATAAGGCAACTACCACAATCAGAAAAGCTGCAAGAAGACCTTTCTAGACAATAGTAACAATGTATAAATATATTATGGCTAAAAATGCACTGTAAGACTTGAAAATCTATTCAATGAAAATACAGAAAACTTTTGTAATGTTTTAGTTCGAGTTGTTAGATTGGAACCCAATATGATGGGCTTCTATCTTTGAAGCAATATGCTGCTGAGAGATGATGCCATCTTTGAATTGATCCTTGACCACGTAACAATCGATTTCAATGTGCTTAGTCCTCTCGTGGAATACAGGATTAGCGGTGATATCTAACGCCACACGATTATCACACCAAAACGGAATAGTTAATGGAGGGGAAATCTAAAAATCTGTAAGCATAAAGACAATCCACTGAAGATCTCGAACTGCTTTGGCCATGGCGTGGTACTCTACTTCCGCGAATGAGCAGTCAATGGTTGACTGTTTCTTCACCTTCCAAGAAATTAGACTGGAACCAAGAAGAATGCAATAGCCAGTGGAGTGCCGTGTAGTGCGGCAGCTCCCCCAATTTGCGTCGCTATAGGCCGTGAGAGACAGAGCATTGTTGGTAGAATAAAAGAGTCCAAGTGATGGATTGCTAGCCAAGTAGCGCAACACATGAAGAGGAACATTCCAGTGTGAATCCTGAGGTTGATGGACGAATTGGCTAAGCTGTTGAACAACATAGCTGAGACCCGGACGAGTATAATTGAGGTACAAGAGATGGACAACAAGTTGGCGATATTACTCCGGATTATGATACAATGGCGAATCACCATGTCCCACGGCCGCAAGTTTGAGGTTACTAGGCAAAGGGGTAGTTGCAGGAGAGCAATCCAGGTGACCAGAATCAGCAAGCAAATCCCTCACATACTTCCGTTGGCTGATATAGATTCCAAATTGTGATCTTGCAATTTTCATACCAAGGAAATATTCGGCCACGCCTAAGTCTTTTATGGTGAAAGCAGCATTGAGGTGATCCTTTACTTTTTGCAGCTCGGCAGTAGAAGTTCCTGTGAGTAATACGTCGCCCACATAGACAATCAAAAAGATTTGATGAGTAGCAGCAAGAAGCATGAAAAGGCAGGGATCATGAGTGGACTAAGTAAACCCAAAACTGATCAAGGAAGCGGTGAATTCAATGTTCCACTGTCGAGAGGCCTGTTTCAATCCATATAAAGATTTGAGCAACAAACAAACTTGCCCTTTCTTAGCTTTGTCATAGCCAAGAAGAGGGTGCATATATACCTCTTTATCTAAAGATCTGTGCAAGAAGGCGTTGTTGACGTCTAACCGATAAACAACCTACTGTTTTATTGTTGCTATGGCAAAGAGCAAACGGACGGTGATCACGTTGTCCACGGGGCCGAAAACCTCATAAAAATATTCACCTTCCACTTGGTTATAACCTTTGGCAACAAACCTGGCCTTGTAGCGATCTATTGTTCCATCAGAATGACATTTAACTCTGTAAACCCACTTTGATCCTATTGCTGTTTTTCCAGCAATAAAGAGGTAAGCTTCGAAGTGTTGTTTGCTTCCAATGGTGCTAGTTCTTGCTGCATGGCAGAGACTCACTTAGCATTGATTCTTGCTTGATTATAAGTTCTAGGCTCAACTATTGCAGAGAGGTTTGTTGCAAAATCACAGTAGTTATTGGTGAAATAACAAGACTGATCAAATGGTGGCACTGCTGTCTGATCATGTAGTGTACTCAGTGAGGTAAAAACATGGAAATCCTCAAACCATGCTGGTGCATCAATTTGTCTGGTACTGCGCCTGAGATAATGTTCAACAATAGGTTTTTCAGAAGGTGAGATATCTGGTTGAGCAGGCAGGTCCTGTTGCTCATCAAGGTGTTGTTCAAGAATAGGATTCTGAAGAGAGTATAAGGACTCAGCTAAGTGATCTCCGTGATGCAGGGGATGATCATCAAGTCATATGGCATTGTGGTTGTATTACAACATTATCATCAGTATGAGGCAGAGAGGGAAACTCTATTTCCAGAAATTTGACATCCCTAGAGATCACTGTCTTCTTCAAATCTGAAACATATACTTTGTATCCTTTTTTATCACACGGATATCCCACAAATGTACCACGCAGAGATTGTGGATCAAGCTTATCCCTTATAGGACAATGATCCATCACAAAGCAGAGGCAACCAAAAGTGCGCAGCAAAGATAGATCTGGTTCTTGATGATACAACATTGCATATGATGATGACCAATTCAGCACTCTACTAAGCCAACGGTTGATGAGTATAGCTTGATACAATAAGCCCCTAGAAACTTGTAACAAAGTCATGTGCCTGAGTTCAACTAAGTCGTTCTGCTGAGGGGTATATGGGCAACTCTTCTGATGGATGATGCCTTGAGTGAGAAATAGTTTCTAACAGTGTGCATTGAGAAATTCTGTGCCATTATCTGTTTTCACCTTCTTGACAAATTTATCAAACTGTTTGTTAACCATGAGAAAAAATGCTTCAATCAAACCTGCTACCTGATGCTTGTGCTTGAATAATGTTGTCCAAATGCATCTGCTATAGTCATCTACAATTGTGAGAAAATAATGACAAGCAGTGGCATATGGTATTTTATAAGGACCCCATATGACCATGTGAATCAATTTAAGACACACAAACGATCTATGATGGCTATCATCAAATGGCAAACGTGTCTGCTTGGACAGGGGACAAATGACACAAGAATCTACTGTATTCTTTGTCATAGTAGATTTAGCATACTCAGACAAATGTTTCATTACATCTGATGATGGGTGGCCTGAACGAATATGCAACAAATATGTTAATACAGCCATACAAGCATTATTCATCTTATTTTGAATCAACAAGTTCTTAGAAATACTATGAGAAATAGGCAAAGAAACAAAGTACTCATGCTGCGCTTGTAACACTACCGTTGGATCAAAAGATGTGGAGTCTAGAACATATAACTCTCTTTTTACTCGTCTCACTGCAATCATCTTCCCAGATTTAAGTTCCTGCAAAAGACACTGATTAGGCATAAAATGCAGCCAAAGATCAGTGCCTACAGACAAATTCCTGACAAAGAGTAAGTTGTACTTAGTCATATAGAGGCATGCTTTTAACAGAATATCATTGGATAAATGAACATCTCCACTGCATTTCACAGGCCTTACATTTCCATCAGGCAACCATAATGGAGTCACAATGACAAAAGGGCAAATATTTCTCATTAATTTCTCACTTATACACATGTTATTAGTGGCACCGGTGTCGATTATCCAGTCAAGACTAGAAATTGCATCATTGTCAAATGAAGACACATATCTATAGGTTGTGTTACCGGCAAAGGTGTCATAAAGAACCATGTTAACTGCGACTTTATCAATGGAATATGCTATCCACTTATCCTTTGTGATCCTCTCCAATTCTTTATGCATATTCCCCACAGCCTCATACAATTTGCTGATATTATCACTTTTCATATCCAGTGGTGTGTATCCTTGCCTCATATCTGCAGAAGATTCAGCATAGTGAGCAGAGTGAGATTGATTTCCTTGTCTCTTCTTGTCAAACCATCCCTTAGGGTGCCCTTTTAGCTTGAAACACTCGTCAATAATATGCCCTGATTTAGTATAGTGGTTACACTTCAAATGGCTTCTATCTCTTCTGTTCTGTCCATCAACAACATCATTTTTCTATCCTCCATTCCTCACCATCATCATAGCAACATTAATAGTGTCAGGCACAACAGAGATTTTAATGTTGACTTGTTTCTGTTTGTTGGCGCTAATCAATGTCCGGAAGTGGAATTGTCCAAATTATGTGACCTCTGTCTGCTTCATAAACATCACTTAAACCCATAATGAACTTCATCACAAGATCCTCATTGTCTCTTTTCAACAGCAATAAGCCCACTTCATCTTCAATATGAGGATTTGGTCTCAATTGCGCATAATGATCCCAAATTCCTTTTAGTTTTCAAAAATATTCACAAACACTCATATCCCCCTGTCTAAGCACAACCATTCCATGTTTTAGCTCAAACAAATATGGTAGATTAGTAATATCAAGTTGTTTCTCTAGGCTTTCCACATTTTTCTTGCATCATTAACAAACATATAAGATTTCATTATGTCAGGTTCCATATCCCCCTTGAACAAATAGGTGCTACCGTTTGAAAATTGTTGTTAGCACACAAGACTACTCGGGAACGTATGGAGCGATTGAAAGCACAGGCTGTAACCGCTACATCTACCAGCTAGGATGTCAAATCAGCCCCTATGGATCAGTCCGCACGCAAGGGGCTGACCATACCCAAAAACCAGCTACTCGAGAGAGCAAAGACCGTGATTGAACCACCCTTATACCACCACAATAACCAACTTGAGCAGCATGGTGGACAAGTAGATGAAGAGGAATGGCCGACTGAATTTGATGACATGTATGACCACCTAGGCGAGGAGCTCATGCAACCTGTGGACACATGAGAGTCTAGCAGCCCCGACGCCCTCCATACCAGGCTGCTCATGAACCTCTTTTCCAATTTGACCGTGACTTACCCTACTACCCAAGATGTGGTCGTGAAGACAGTCTTGAAAATGTGAAGGTTAAGATTCTTGCCTTCTCATGAAGGAATGATCCAGAAGCCTACTTGGAATAGGAGATGAAAGTGGAGAAAGTCTTTGAGTTTCATGCTTATACAGACCGCCAGAAGGTAATATTTGCATCTATTGAGTTAACTGACTATGCTATTACATAGTGGGACCAGGTTGTGAATAATAGGAGACACTATGGAGAACCACCACTTGAAGATTGGGTGGAGATGTAACGAATCTTGAGGAGAGGGTTTATACCAACATACTTTTATCGTGATATCCATCAAAAGCTCCAACGTTTGGTACAAGGTTCTAAGGAAGTTGAGGATTTCTTTAAGGAGATGGAGTTACTCTTGATCATAGGCAACATTCAGAAAGATCGTGAGGTTACTATGGCACGATTTCTTCAGGGCCTAAATCGAGATATTACAGATATTGTTGAGTTATCTGAGACACATAAGAAGTCTGAAACGAAATTCATGGAAAAACAAGGTACTTCTCCACCCTCTACATCAAGAAATCATGATATTAAATGTTTTAAATGCCAAGGATTAGGTCGTATGGCGAGTCAGTGTCCAAACCAGCGAATCATGATTTTGAGAGGAGATGGAGAGTTTGAATCTGATGATGAGGTCAGTGAGCAGGAGCCATGTGTGTATTCTGACAAGGAGGAGGCCGAGGCTGTGTCAGAGAATCACTGGTGATACAGAGTTTTGAGCATGCAAATCCTAGAGGAAGAGAAACAGACACAGTGTGAGAATCTTTTCCATTCTCGTTGTTTTTTTTATACTAAAGTTTGCAGTGTCATCATTAATGGAGGAAGTTGTACGAATGTGGCAAGTACTTACCTAGTGCAAAAGATCAATTTGGAGACTTTTAAGCGTCCAAAAACATATAGACTTTAGTGATTGTATGATTGTAGAGAGATGAATATCACGAAGAAGGTAATGGTTCCTTTGAAGATTGGCAATTACGAGGATAAGATTCTTTGTGATGTCGTGCCCATGGATGTATGTCACATTCTACTTGGTCGACCATGTCAATTTGATCGCAAGGTCTTACACGATGGTCGCACGAATAGGTACTCTTTTGCTTATGGTGGAAAATCTATTGTACTTTTTATTTTACCACCAAAACATGTCAGTGAAGACCAAAATTAGTTGAGGGAAGTGAGAAATCAAGAGAGAGAGAAAAAAAGATACAAAAAGAGGCCATGAGTTGAAAAAATGAGAGAAAAAAGAGTGTACATGAGGCACCCCAAAAAGTAAGTTCAAAAG
>JAOWBN010215358.1:0-13605 GCA_028565015.1 Pinguicula moranensis
TCTCACTAATACTATGGTTAGGGACGTTTAGTATTGATAACTTTAATTAGAGTGGTCCCATCATCACAACTCTTTGTAATACACTCTATATTATCAATGCTAGGCTTCACTATTTTATATGTTATAAATAAACAAGTAGTGAGGGTTGCTACAATCATATATACAACATTAAAGTGTTAATACATTGACTTAAGGTGATTGGCTTTAGGACATAACACTTGTATCCCATAGAAGTAAATCGAGATACAGACATAATATTTCGGCTAGCACAAAAACGTAATATACATTCAAAAGTTCCATTATATGCCCACTAGGTAAAAGCAGTTCTAAGTCCCCAACTACAACGGTTGAAACAAACACGCCATTAAAGATAGGCAAATGTGTGTGTCGGGCTAGCCTAGCACGCACATCACGGTTTGCGGGCTGGAAAATCCAGCCCGACACGCGCACGTTTTATAAATGTGTGCGTGCCAAAAATGCACGTTTTTTAAACATGCGTGCCTAACCCGGTTGGGCCAGCCCGCGTGCAAATGGATCATGAATGTTTGCACGTTTTTCATTTTTGTTTTAATTTTTTTTATTATTTAATAAAAATAATAGTGTAATTTAAATTATAAAAAAAAATTAAAAAAATTCAGGTGTGGGCTTGATTTTTAAGCTCGGCATGCGCACGTTAGCCTGGCACGCAAAGTTTCTAAAAAAAAAAAAAACTGGCCTGCACGCACGTTTAGACACGTTTGCATGTTTTTCCCATGCGTGTCGTGCCTAGCCCATTTACACACGCACGTTTGCCTATCTCTACACGTCATTACCGAACTTAAATTGCATTTGACCTTTTGCTAACTTCTACTCTTCTTAGTGTTTGCACATTTGAACAAATATGAACACCGGCTCATGAGTCCACGACCCAAGAGGTAGAAGAGGAATGAGCAAAATTGATTTCAACAATGTGAATACCTAAGAAAATGAAGTTCCCAACGCCTTCCGTTCTTCCAGGAACTTCAGACACGACCGTTTGAAGTGACCCTTGTCATTGCAAAAGAAATAAACAGTGTATGGAGTAGGTAGTGAAACCTGTTTAGGTTTGTGCATGCTCTTGCTCCCAATAGGAGCCTTACGTTTTCCTTTTACCTTTTCTTGCCCATGAACCTTTCCTTTTTCTTTTTCTTAATCACCCTGCTATGTCGTGACACTCATAATACATTTGGTGCCCGCTTGATGAAAGTCTCAGCCGTCTAGAGCATCGAATGTAACTCCTTCAACGGCTTCACAATTTCCATATTATAATTCATTCATTGAAAAGCCCGGTGGCAGGGAATGCTAAATGAGATCGGTGCAGAGTTCTTTGTCGATGGTAGAGCCCTAGTACCCAAGTTGCTCTATTAGACCCATGAGCTTCTGAACGTTGGAACTGACCGAGGCCCCGTTAACCATCCTACGTCCAAAAAGTTCTTTCGCTCTATGATAACGCTCACAGCGCGCTTGCTCTTGAAACATATTATTGAGCTCATGTATCATATCGTAAGCTTTTCAATCCTCAAAATATTTTTGAGATCGGGAATCATGGATACAAGCATGAGGCAACTAACCTCATTAGCTTCATCGACTTTCTTCTCGTACTGATCCATCTCAGCACAAGAAGTAGTAAAAGGGGGAGATAAAGGAACAAGTACATACAGGACATGGTCCTTCTTTTTGAGATTTTAAAACGATTTTGAGATTATGGAGCCAATCAGTGAAATTGGAACCATTGGGTTTGTTTTGTTCCATGACAGATGCGAGGGGATATGCATTCGGGATCTTAGTTGCCATCATCTACAAAACATCAAACAAAATGCAAAGATTTAGTTCAGTTTCATGTTGTGTTCAGTTCAAAATATAGTACTAAACCCTACTGCATATATGATTGCGTCCCTCTATGTAGTAGGCCTAAGGTTCACATTTTACCAGACCATGCCAACGTTGGCGTAAACTTGGAATGGACTTCTTTAGGTAAACCATCCCAGTCAATCACATGACTCGCATATGACTCTCAGTTTGTTAACTGCACCCCGTGTAAGTTAACACCTTGCACTAGGGCTCGAACATGATCTGGTAGTCTTATTAGACAAACATATTCAATGTACCCCGCACAACCTCAACTCCTAAAGGATACTAGGAGACGCCTACTATCTAGGATCAAGTCAACCCTATTCCAGTAGTTTGAAGATGATATAATAGGAAGTGCATTACGTCATAATTTTTCTTAGGGAAAAAATTTGCACTTTGAAATCAAATAATTTACATTAACATTCAAAACACGAAGAAAACATTTAAATAAATAAATAATTGCATAAAGAAATAATCACATCTCATGCAATTATTTCTGTTGAGTAGTATGACATCTTCAATCTCGAAGTGTCATCTACGTGTCCCAATCCATTCCTCGAGCAGTTGGATGTCGCCTCGATACTTGATCCCATGAACTCAAACTAACATACTAACTACCTGGGTACAAGAGCCTTTAACTTTGGCATAAATAGGTTGTCAATTTAAAGCGATGGCATAACACGTTGTCATAAATTAATTAAACAGCACAACATACCATATTACAGACATATATCATAATTCGAATAATTATGTCATATCACCCAACAGCCTGCAAGACCGAGTTAGCACAATCTAACACGATATGCAGTTTATCACATATCAATTTCTCAAATTGAATGATAAATTCAAATTGGCCCTAATCAGCGAGCCAACAATAGCAATTTACACATTTTAATTCAATTGAATATCTAAACACGAAATTCAACAATCAATTGAAATACATAAATCCTTAATTGCATAATAGGAGCCCTAATTTAAAAATTACACGTAAACCAAAATTTAAAATTAGACATTTCCACCTAATCATGCTATTCACAACCGATTGAATCAATAAACACTATCAATTGATCAATTAGTCCATTAATCAATTCCCAATTGACCAATTATATGCAAAAATTCGAAATTCCTAATTGGGATTTTCCCAAATCAATACAAAATTGGGCATTTTCACAAATTGATGCAATTAACTTTCAATTAAGCTATCACGTAACTTCAATTGAATCAATTAATCACCAGTTAATCCCAATTAAATCAAAATTACATAAAATTCGAAAGTTCCAAATTCCAAATTTAGAGTTTTTCGAATTCATGGATGCTTGGATTGCATTAGAGTCTTAAAACCTCGAAAACATGCCCTTTTGTCCCATCAAATCAGCCAAGCATTTCATCAAGTTTTGCATGCAATTCTTAAGTTGCATGGCAGGCTACTAGTTCAATCCACTCCCGTCGATGAAACAAATACCAACAATCGATGAAAATGTTTTTAGGTAACATTAACTACATGGTGCTTTACTATGTTACCATTAAGCCGAACTCTCACAATGTCTATTCATGAAATAGGGGTGCATCGGCACACTTGATGGCACGTCACACCATTGGATACTTTATTAGATCCTGAAGCGAACCCAGATACTGGCCCCAACTAGCCTAATCTCATGATGGATGACATAGATGACCACATTCAATCAGTGAACTCTTCGCCCGAATGGAGTTTAGGGGTAAATTAGTCACAAAAATTTGGAATTAGTTTAGGGCTAGACATTGACCTTTTTCATTGTTGTTCAATCACATGTGTGGAAGATGGCGTATTATTTGATGACATTTATCATTATTGTGGGATGGAACATCTATTGATTTATGAGTGTTTAAATATTGCAAGTGAATATTGTGGATTTGTAGCAGATTGGCTTTCATATGTGTTTTATTGCGCAGAATACTTATGGTTGTGCTGGTTTTGTTTTGCAGGAATCCTATAATGGATACACTTAGCAAACTTGATGACATGGAGGAGGTAACTTCGGACAAGTTCAATGGGAGCACTTTAATACCCGCTTCTGCTGCAGCTGCCCCACCTAGGAGAAACATAGAAGTAGAGATTGAGCCCACTAACACGAAAAGTTGTATCTTAATCCACACGAGGAGAAGGCGCTTCTTAATGCCTTAAAGGAATTAGCGGGCGAAGGTTGGAAGGCCGACAAAGGCTAGAAAAGGGGTACACACAACAAGGTAACAGCGAAGGTGAGAACTGCAGTAGAAGGAAGCAAGGTGACAGCCAAGAACGTGGAGAATAAGGATCACAATCGGAGTAAGCAATATCGTTTGCTTAATGAATTTATGAAGTTAAGTGGAGTTGCCATAGACCAAAGGACGTATGCAATTGTAGTTTACTTGGATGATCTGTGGGCCAGATTCAAGAAGGTAAAAATAGATTGGCTTCGTGCTTTACTTACATTGTAATATGATTAAACTTTTTTAACTAGGTGACACCATTCGTCTGCGTTATACAATATTGCCCAGGCGAACAACAAGTACATTGCGTTGCGAGGGAAGTGTTTCCTGTACTACGAATTGTTGAGTGAGCTCTTTGGGCAACATCGTGCTACAGGCGCATGTGCAAGGGGCCATGAGCAACCTAAATTAACCATTCAACCATGGATGCAAAGAGACTCAGATGATGAGATTCCATTGATACAGAGCCAATTCCAATAGAGTTGGAGAAAATCATAGAAGTGCTTAATTTTGAAGAAGTTGAGGAGTCGGATTCGAGGATAACTCCAGAGATGCCCTCCGAAAATGTGCCCTCAGGTGTGGATGGTTCATCAAGCGTTAGTCTTCATTAGCGTAAGAGATCTAACCCACCTAGTCAAGATAGCCTAGCCTCTAGAGCAGGAGCCACGCTCGCCAAAATTGATGCAGTTTGCAACAAGTAGGACTATTGTTCTCCAATAAAATGCATAAGATGGAGGGTGATGTTGCATTTGCAGGTACGTGAAGATCTGAATTTTGTCAATGGGATACACCTAATTGATCACCTTCTGAAAAACCATGGGCAGTATTACTTTTGGAACAATATGGATGAAGCTGAGCGTGAAGAATATGTGCAATTATTTTGCGAAGGGAAGCTGAGTTGAGATTCCAAGTCGTATTCACTGTTTTGGATGTCTTTTTGTGTTGTACACGAACCTGAACTTGTTTTAGATGCAAATTGTTTTTCAGATTGTTATGAACCTTTCAGTTTTTATATATGTTGGCATGTATTGTTAGGGTGTTAGTTTGGACATTTCAGCTTTTTCAGATTTGTATTTGTGATGCTTTTGGTGTGTTTGTTCTCAAATTGGTTAGGGTTTTAGATTTGTTATTCATACCTTTAAGTTTGTTTGTGTGTGCATACCCTAAGTTTGTTTGTGTGTCCATTCTAAGGTCCAAAGGTAGCACCTAAGATCCCTAGGTAGAACCAAAGATTTGAAGGATGAGCTTGAATAACTAACTGCATATGTTTGTTTGTGTATGCATAATTCATATCTTTGTCTAATGGTCAGTGTTTTTGTAGAGCAGATTGGTAAGATTGGTTGTTTTGCTTGTTTCATTTAATGGTTGTTTCATCTAATGCTTGTTTGTGTGTGCGTGTGCATACCTTAAATTTCATCTAATGCTTCTTTATGTATACCTTAAAGTTCATCTAATGCTTGTTTAGGCATCACATGAGTGAAACTCAATCAATCTACATTGCAATACTACTCTTCAACAAAACTTCATATGAGTGCAACTCAAAAATTAGGCATCTAATGTCTCACTTCCCGCAAGAGTACGCAAGCATATTAATGCATTCCATCAAATCTGCGTTGCAATACTGCATATTAAGTGATACACATTCAATGATACCAAGTCATTCGTAGGTAAGCACATTCAGTTATACCCATTCATTGATACACATAAAGCAAGCGAACAAGATACTACATTCAAATACTTTCGATTGAAAGAGAAATACGTGCCATTTACATATCTAAACATGGAAAACTCCAGTGGAATAGGTTCAATTTTACAGAAGAAGTAGATTCAAGCAAAAAGGTACTACTCTTCAATAAAACTTCAAAAAAATGGACAGAACATCATTTGCATCAAAGTTGCATCAAAAAGATATAAAACATGTCTAGAAAGCCCCCCAAAAAAGATTATGCTAAAACGTTATGAGAACTAGCTAAGGTACTCAGAGATCTAGTCGTGATCCTTGCTCACATCCGTGATGCACGATATGTTTTGTTGAACGGCGACACGTTGAATTTCGTCCTCATTGAGACCTTCAACGGCGATGGCGGGATCGTCATCAATGACAATTGGGTCATCCGCGGAGTAACCCACTCCATCCTCGATCTTGATGGGAGGAGCCACGGTCAGTGCTCATGTCTTGCGATGGAGCGAGTAACGTTGACCCTGCCTGTGAGCAAGCGCGTACATTCAAAGTGAGAAACGGGTCGGAGGCTACACGAGTCGACGACGCGGCAAAAAACTCCTTGTAGGCCAGATTGGTCCATGCGGGCTCCTAAGGGAAGCCTTAGCACGCCCCGACATGCACATGGTATATCTCGAGGGCAGCTTCGCGAGCAGGCAACGGGGAAGACGGGTGTTAGAGTTTGGTCAAATTCAGATTTATATACACAAATGTCAAGGGTAAATCGGTAAAAGGACATGATTTATCTGAATTTCAAGTCAATCCGATGTGCAATGACACCATACCAAACAATAGTTTGACAGTTTGTAGTATCCAGATTGTCCACTACCAAAAAAATGGCCAAATTTATTGTCGATAACTAGACGTTATCCGCAAAGCGGATAACACTAATCAGAGTACCAAAAGGACCAAAAGGGATTTGATGGAATTCCCTTTGAACTCGTCAATACTATTTTTCTTTCTAGAGTTTATAGAAAGCGATGGGCATTTTCTGTCTCCCTTTGGCCGCATTTTTTGATCTGTTTCCCTGTCTGACTTGCTGGGATCCTCAAATTCGTGTACTACTACTGGCTTGCTTTCTGCTTATTGAATTTGAGACCTGAAAGCAAACCTTTTTCGTAGATTACACGAGAAACCCACAAGTCCAACTACCCTCTCCCTTAGTCATGGCAACTCTTGAACCACTTTCATAAAACAGGTCATGTAACTGCATCTGCAACGTAAGTAGATTTTTCGATTCCACGCATGGCGGAAGAATCCGGCGAACAGATTGTCCAAGGTGGATGCACGAGACAGCTCAACTTCAATCTGCCGCTACTATCAACCAGACGACCTCTGAATTTGAGTGCAATTACCGAAAATAATACTACGCTGACCAAATCGAAGAGCACCTCAAAAGACACAAGCAACATGGTCCCGTTTATCTGGGAACGAATACCCGGCGAGCCGAAAAGTAAGAAGAAAGAGCACGAGGGTGTTACCATCATTCTGCCACCGAAACTGCCGCCCGGACGGTGGAGGCCACCCACGTACACCGCCGCTGATCAATGCTTCTATTCTGATGAAACGATTTGCGATGCGATTTACGATGAGGATGATCTTGAGCGTGTCTCGGATGCCATCGACATCTTCTCATTAGCCGAATCCCTGGATGATACAGGATTGGATTTTGAAGGAATCAATGACACAAGTTCACCCAATTTCATGATACAGAGGTTTCTCCCAGATGCAGAAGCTTTAGCAGAAGCATCCGTGACCACCAACCACCCTCATCCATATTCTTCTCATGCTTCCTTCTCGGGAGCAGTTAACATCGTGAGATCACAGGCGTATTATTATGAATATGATCCAAAAGGTTGTGGACTCGGGAGCTTCTTTTCTTGGAAAATGAAGGCGAAGAAGGCCTGTGCTGTCAAGAGTCCGGTTTGCGATACGATTAGGGGGGCAAAGCAGAAGCACAAACGATGGAGGAGGAATTAATTAGGGTGGACAATCAGGATTCGGAATTGGGTGTGCCTTAATTCTGATTTTGATTCGATTTTTCAATTCCGATCCCGATCCGAGTCCTGCAGTCCCAAAAAAATTCGGGACTGCAGGCCTTGGTTTGTCCTGAGGCTTGAAATTGCTTCTAACAATTTAGGTTAAATCCTAAAAATCAAAAACAAATCTTCAAAGTTTAAACTCCTCTGTCCGTTTCACTTCCAAAATGCAGCACAAACACATACTAAATTATCATGCAGCAGAGAACAAAAGTTTATGCTTATTACTATCAAGATTTTCATCGACCAACAACTATTTACTATATTTTCAGATTTTAACTCGTCTTCTTATTTGGGATTAATTGTAGAAAAATCTTGCTGATCAGTTGTAGAGAATGTGCAATTATGGATATGTATAATATATATCTGTGTATACTGTATAAACTTATTTCACATTTCTTTTTTTTTTAAATTTTATTATATATATACTAATTTCGGGATTCGGGTTTGTCCCGAAATTTACGGGCCAAACCCGATCCTAACCCGATAAAAGGTGAAAAATTGGTATATATTTAAATAGAAAAATTGGGACTTGGGACCCGAGGCCCGATTCTCGTTTGCCCACCCTAAATCAATTTGATGTTTTCAGAATTTATTTACCCTTTTGGCACCCTTGCGCAGAAAAACAGAAATTTTTAAATAGAAAAAAAGAAGAAACAAATAAATCTATCACCATGATCTATATAACCGTATAAACACATCGTTGTATATTAACATGAATAGTGATAAAAAAAAATTAATCTTCTATAATGAATGCTAGAACGTTAATAGTCAAACCCTTAATTATGAATATTAGAATTCATAAATTCTAAACGTTCGTATTTCATCCTAAAGGCTAGTACGTTATGACAGTTTATTATCATTAAGAATAAGATTAACTATTCTTAATTAAAAGATTAACATAATAATCATTATGAATAAGAAAGAAACGATTTCAAATCTTGCAGTACGTTTTGCTCCATTACGTTAAAATGTTATTACATATGAAAGAACCAATAAATCAAAACGTTTTCCTGCAAATTAAGTCCACAGTTTCTGTTTGTCATTCAATAAAGGCATCAATAATCAAACAAAATGATTACTATGAAAAATCAGTTTCGTATGAATTCGAAAATGAACTGAATTCAGTTTACGAAAAATCAATTTCTGAATCTGAATGATTGCTATTCGAACAGTGAAGTTCATAAAAGTTGTCAGATCTACAATTGGTAGGAAAATAAGGAAAATATGAAGGAGATTGAAGGGTTCTCGGAAAGCGGAAACCCTTGCTGCAATGCACAGTGGACAATGAGAATGAGGTTTATTTGTTTGTATTCTATTATGCTATGAAAAAAAAACATGACAGGTTATACTATCTGTTTCTCTTCAACATCCTCTGTAACATGAAAGAACATGGCATCTTCCTACTGGTTCTTTTTCAAGACCTATCTTACTCCTTCTAGCTTGTTATCGGAAGCTGGCAAATGCTACTACTCTTTGGTTTAAAAACGTTCCAACAAGCTCTGGGAGTTTTGTTTCTGGTTGTCTTACTTTACCTAAACAAAATCTTTATTTTACTCTCATTATTCTGCTCAAGTAGACATGTTATTGTGAATAAAAGTACACTGCTAATAACCTATATAAGATAGCAAATTTTACAGATCATACAAGCTGGATGTTACGTACATGTATGCATTCAAACCACCTGATTGATTGATGATTGTTGGAGATTATTGATTTCTTTGTTTCAACAGTAACATCGTGCAAAAAAAAAATCTCTTTGCAGGGGAAAAATGAATCAAATTCTTCACTGAGAGCTTAGATGATATAATCCATACTAGTCACTTTTTGAATATACATAATTTATCTAGCATATCTATAAAATAACATAGACATGCTTTGTAGTGGTTGAAGAGAAACCTGGAGAAGAGCAATTCGTGGAGGAAAGCAAATTCGTGCTGATAACGTGTTGTAATATAGAGAATCTGCGAGAGAAAGAAGAAGATTAGAACTCTTGTCAAAAGCATCTATCTTATTTCCATTAGACTCTTCTATATATAGAGGTTTAGGACCGGGAGTTACGAAAGTAATGAATCCTGAAACGGTCACAATCAATACACATTTATGTACAATTATGTGTATTTACAACATCTACTAAATATTTTTCACTTTTTCAAACAATTTAAAATCATTTTGAATACCTTATGTTTTACAAAATATTATAACAGGAAATACTTTTTTAAAAAAAGCTCAATACTCACTAGACTAGAGAATCTAAGGAGTGTTTATGAAAACAGTGAAAAAAATAAAGACTACCAAAACATATTTTTTCCATATAAAACTACATAAATATAAATGGCTTAATTGTATTTGTAGCTCTTTAAAAAAACGTTTTTGATGTATAAAAAAGGCATAATTTAGGACACAGAAAGATGACATTCGCATTGTCAAATGAAGAACAGAACCACGTTCAGAAAGATATTATTGCATTGTCAAAGGAATAATAGATACTCCTTTACAACTTACAAGCAAAAGCGAAGCACAACTCACAAGTGTAGGATGCAAAAATTCTCATTAAAAAAGAAGCTCGCACGCGGTAGATGCTCGTTTAAGAGAAGAGACAATGGCTTGCAATGTTTCAGTGTAAACTCTATAACAATGGCGGAAGCGTACTGCGTATGACCGTCTTCTTCAAGGCCCTAGCATTTGTCAAAACAAACTTAACCAGTAGAATAGAACTCTGAAGATTATGTCCTTCACCATAGAATGCCACAATCTTTACATTTTCGAGATGTGATATGAAGCACTTGAACACTTGAGGGGGTTTCAGCCAGCGGTATCTATCCTGATAAGACAATTGCGAAAAATACACATGATTCTCCCTTATACAAGAATATAGATAAGGAATTACTAATGACAACGACAAACCTGATGATGCACAACAAGATGTCTGAGAAAATCAGCATTCTCGAGAATCTTGAAGAGAAATGACCAATCAGCACTAAAATCAAGTCTTATCAAATTGTTAAACTTGCTAGTTAAAGATGTCAAGTCTGATCCATTGAGCTGAAATAAATAAAGAACTTTCAGTACAACAATGCAGAGTACAGAAACAAGCTGATAGCATAAAATGCTAAGCATGCTAATGAAAATACCTTATTGTCACTGATCCGCAATCTCAGTGACTTAACAAACGACAACCCAGTTGATATGAATGGATGTCCCACCAACACCAAATAGATATCAGCTCAAATAATGTTGGAGGATATTTTATAGCAGGCGATTTCTCGCGTAATGAATATCCGACGCGTAGCTCCTCAAGGACTGGACATCAAGAAATCAGCCTAGGAAGAGTTTCACCACCCCATACTCGACAAATTCAAGACAAAGCTTCTTCAAACTCAACAAAGAAACTTTGCAATGCTGAGGGATGTGGACAAAACAACTCTGAATCCTCAAATCAACAAGGTCAAGTTGAAAATCAGTAAAGTCGAAAAGCTCGTACCGAAGTCGAAGAGTATTCAGAGGTTGCCTGCAATACTGTAGCATTACCCTGTTGACAACATCGCCATAACCCGTTCTTGCATGGACGATATCGGTGTAACCCTCTCCAAGCGGATTATTGTATGTCCCTAAATCGCTGTAGAAACCGGGGTCTTGCGTTATTCTGTATCACCGGAATTGAAATCTACGGTTGAGACATTTACCCATAGATACCTCCATCTTCTAGTCAATACGCTTGTGGCAGCGCAGGCCTCCGTAGCGAGGAATGAGAGAATGTGGCAGAGCAATGATTCTGGCAAATCGTTCCACCGATCAGGTTTAACGTTCTTTTCTGAAGCTGAACCCTTTTTTTTCTTTCTTCTCCCCATTAAATCAAATGAAAAGGGAAGGTGGTATTTATAAACTGGCAAAAGCCTGAGACCGTAGGAGTAGCGATATTGACACGGTTATGTATATAAACGATCATAAAGAAAAAAAAATTCTGATCGACAGACGAATTAGAGACAAGTAGGCGGGGTACTTCCACAAGTTGTTTTACGAGTCGCAAGAGTATAATAGCACATTGGGGGAGGAGAGTTGGATTGATGACCGCAATAGATTTTGTGTTAGCACCTTAGGGGAGGAGAGTTGGATCGAAGGTCGGAAAATAGATTTTGTGTTAGGCAGATAACAATAAGGGAGGTGCAAGAGGCCCTTGGTAAGATGGAAATGACGAAAGTAGTAGGGACGGACCAGATATCAATTGAGGTATGAATGTGTCTAGGGGAGGTAGGAGTGTAGTGGTTAACGCACATTTTTAACGTCATACTACAAAAAAGACAGATGTCTGACGAGCGGAAAAGTAGTGTAGTAGTGCCGCTATACAAGAACAAGAGGGACATGTAATAATGTAGTAACTATCGGGGAATTAAGCTCATGAGTCATACGATGAAGTTGTGGGAGAGAGTTATTGAACACAGGCTACGGGAAGAGGTGAACGTGAAAGAGAACCAATTTGGGTTTATGTCCGGGAGGTCGACAATGGAGGCAATTCATCTACTGAGATGGCTAATGGAGAAGTACAAAGAACGTAAGCGGAGCCTCCATATGGTTTTCATAGACTTAGAGAAGGCGTATGATTCTATACCGAGAGAGATGATTTGAGAATGTTTAGAAACCAAGAATGTCCCATGGATGTATATGAGGGCTATAAGGGATATGTATGATAGCGCAAAGACTAATGTGCGGACCCCAGTAGGAGATACTGAGTATTTTACTGTGAATACAGGATTGCACCAAGGTTCTGCTCTGAGCCCGTCTCTTTTTGCGGTGATTATGAATGTGCTCTCCCGGGATATACAAGATAAGATCCCATGGTGTATGTTATTTGCAGATGATATTGTCTTAGTAGCAGAGACAAAAGAGGAGGTCAATGTTAAGCTGGAACGTTGAAGGGTGACGCTAGAGACAAAAGGACTACACTTGAGTCGTTCAAAGACGGAATATATGGCATGCGATTTTGATGATATGCCGGACAATAGGGGGATGGACGTTATGATTGCAGATCGAGTACTTCCACAAAAGGATAGTTTCAAGTACTTGGGATCGATAGTACAGAAGGATGGAGGGGTTAAAGACGACGTCACCCACCGTATCAAGGTTGAATAGTTAAAATGGCGGTCGGCGACCGGAGTACTATGCGATAAGAAATTTCCAAGTAAGTTGAAGAAAAATTTTATAGGACGGTTATACGAACAACCATGTTATATGGGGCAGAGTGTTGGGCTGTGAGGTTGTTGCATGTGCAGAAGTTTGAAGTGGCGGAGATGAGAATGCTGCGGTGGATGTGTGGTTGCACGAGATTAAATAAGATTCCTAATGAATTTTTTAGGGACACGTTGGGTATAACATCTATTGGTACAAAGCCGAGAGAGGGAAGACTACGATGGTTTGGACACGTACGAAGAAGGCATATTGGTGAACCTGTTAGGAGAGTCGAAGGAATCCAGGTTGAAGGGAGACGTGGGAGAGGGAGACATAGGAGGACGTAGAAGGAGCAGCTCCGATTGGATTTAGCGGGATTAAACCTCTCCGAGGACATGACTTCTGATAGAGCGGGTTGGAGACGTAGGATTACTGTTCGAGAGGTAGAGAGATAGGGTTATGGGAAATTATACGGGTAGACTTAACCGGTATCGGGGTAGCACGTACTTACATACTTACATACATACTTCCATACTTGCTTATTGATCAAACTCATTAAATGTATATTAATTCATCTCCTTG
>JAOWBN010215380.1:0-25447 GCA_028565015.1 Pinguicula moranensis
AGTATTATATGCAAGAAGACTTGAGATTTGAGAAGGTTAAGTATTTATATACCTAAGTTTGCATTTGTGTTAATTTTATTGGTACTTTTCAGGGACTAACAATTAACACTCTTCAGCCTGCCCGGATGTTGGTTGAATTGGATCAATCATAAAAAAGAACATGGTTTGGTTTTATGTTGGTTTGGTTTTGGTGGTTAGACAGATTAAAACTTGGTTTTATGTTTGTGGTTAAACTTTTGGCGAAACATTTGGACATTTTGTTGAGCCTTATAGACTATTTTGTTGAATGTTTGTTCAAACAGGTTCAAACAGGGCCAAACAGATTCAAACAGGGCCAAACAGAGCCAAACGTGTCAAATGGGCCAAAACCCAGCACGCCTATTTTCGAAGCGTGCCAGTTCAGCCTGCCCCATTTTCAAAATGAGCCTAACTCGCCCCGCCCATTTTTTGAAAACAGGTGGGTCGTGCCCTATAATCCAGCCTGTTGCCCCGTTTGTCGACCACTAACTGTACAAGGCCACAAAAAAGGATCATTACCCCTTACCTTTTATTGATAAGATGTTAGATCGATTTGCAGGCCATAAGTTCTACTGTTATCTAGATGGATGCTCTGGATACAACCAAATTTATATAACACTTGAAGACCAAGAGAAAACTACCTTTACTTGACCCTACAAAACATTTGCATTCCGCCAAATGCCATTTGGACTTTTGCAACGCTCCTGCTACCTTTCATATGTGGATGACCTCTATTTTCTCTGACATGGTCGAGCGCATCAATGAAGTCTTCATGGATGACTTTTCTGTGGTGGGAGAATAATTTGAAGGATGTCTGAAAATTTAAAATTGGTGCCGAGAAGGTGTGTACTCTCTAATTTGGTACTCAACTGGGAAAAATGCCACTTCATGGTACAAGAAGGAATTGTGCTGGGACACAAGGTATCAAGTTTGGGGGCAAAGTTGACAGAGCAAAAATAGAAGTCATTGCCAAATCGCCACCACCAACTTCTGTCAAAGGAATTAGAAGTTTATGATTTATTAAAGATTTTTCACACATCATCAGACCACTATGTAAGTTTCTAGGAAAAGATGCAAAGTGTGAGTTTGAGGATAATTGTTTGAAGGCATTCATTTTTTTGAAAGATAAGTTGACCACTACATCTTTCATTGATACACCTGACTGAAGTGAACCAATTGAATTCATGTGTGATGCAAGCGACTATGCAGTAGGAGCAGTTCTTGTCCAGAGGAAAAATAAAGTATTCCGTACAATTTACTATGCAAGGAAAATATTGAATGCATCTGAAATCAACTATGCCACCGTAGAAAAGGAGTTGTTAGCAGTGGTATTTGCATTTAACAAATTCAGGACCTACATTTTTGGAAGCAAAGTAGTAGTATATATTTATCATTCTGCCATTAAATATCTCATGCTCAAACGGGATGCTGAGCCAAGGCTAATAGGATGGGTTCTGCTCTTACAAGAGTTTGATATTGAAATCAAAGATAAGAAGGATGTGACAATGTAGTGGCTGCCATTTCTAATGACTGGAAAATTTTATGGCAGTGACATGGACAATGTATCAATCAACGATTCCTTTCCAGATGAAAGACTGTTGGCTTTTCAAGGAAGTACAGAGCCCTAATTTGCAGTTATTACAAATTATCATGCATGTAGGATTATTCCCTATGGATCATCATGGCAACAAAAGAATAGATTTTTCTCCCAAGTAAAGTCATACTTGTGGAATGAACTTGTATTGTACAAAAACTGCTCAGATCAAGTAATTTGTAGATGTGTTCTAGAAGAAGAAAGGCATTATATTTTAACTCACTGGCATGCACTGGAATGTAGGAGACACTTTGGAGGCAAAAGGATTGCAGCCAAGGTACTGCAAGTGGATTATACTGGCCTACACTATTCAGAGATGCACAGGTGTTTGCGACCAAGTGTGACAGATGCCAAAGAATGGAACAAATCTCAAAGAGGAATGAAATGCCTCAGCAAAATGTGTTGGAAGTTGAGGTTTTTGATGTATTGGGACTTGATTTTATGGGGCCATTTCCTCTGTTTGTAGGGTAAAAGTATATATTAGTGGCAGTAGATTATGTCTCCAAATGGGTTGAGGCAATAGCCACAACCTCTAGTGATGCCGCAGTAGTGCTGAGATTTCTTCGCAAAAATATCTTTTCAAGATTTGGCACACCTAGATGCTTTGTCAGTGATGAAGGATCACACTTCAGCAACAAAGTCTTTGCAGCATTGTTGAGGAAATATGGAGTTCAGCATCGTACTTCATTGGCATATCATCCTCAGTATAAGAGGCTAAATGTCTCTGCTCATTGAAGCAAGCTCAAAATGTCTAGCTAAAGAAAATACAGAAGTGTTGCTTGGGAGGCAACCCAAGATCTGTTGTTTTGCACCACTCACGGATGTACCATCAACCCTTCTACTTAACTCAATCAACATCATTTTATCAAACGTGTTAAGTTTGGGGAAGGGCAGTTATAAGTCCCCAAGTGGCACTTATTAGTACTTATGTCCATTAAAAATATTAATTTAATTTTATACGATTTTATTAATCATCACAGGCTAACACCTTTTGGTATATCCTAAAGTATTTTTTTTATAAGCTAAAATTTCATATATAATGTAGAGTTGTTTACATAGATAAACAAAATTACAGGTACCATAAAATAAATATATAGAATGCCACACTCGAAGTCCTAGACCTACTAGGAAGAAGTCGCTAGTTGATCTTTTGATCATGAGCTTTATGTCCTGCCTTTCCATCGTGCCCTCTAGTATAGCTAAGGGTAATATAGTATATGGCTCACCTAGCATCATGAAAGAGCACAAAGCATCTAAACATTCAGATCATTGCCATCATCCGCTCTTCACCAAACCTTATATCGTGACTGTCACATTATCAATATCACTTTTTTATAGAGTATTGGTACACAGCTTCTTCCTGTTTGGTGAGCTGTCCCTGTAATGTATAGAGGGCATACTCCGGTTGGGCATGGATATAGTAGCTTTACTTGCAACACATAAAGTTAAGTAAGAACTTCCTATGCACTATCTAACACTGGTAAGAGCCATCTATGTATCCCCTTCCAGTTAGAGATTGTTAGTGTGCAAGATCTAAATAAATGGGAAAATGTTTCTTCACTTGTTTGGCAAAGAATGTATCTAATGTCCTTATCAGTAGGAATGATCCTTCTTTGCTGCAGAGCTGATCTTAGGGACAGAGCTTGCAATTAGGAGCACCATGCCATGATTATTCGCTTCTTCGGTGAGAACATGTTCCACAAATACCTTAATTGGATCACTACTTCATATGGTATGGCCTGATCAGATACATTCAGTATGTGCTGGTATCAGTGGAGTAGCTGCCATCTGCGCTTCCTTTGAATATATAATGATCCAGTGCTCCTATAACAGGATCCCTATCCTGCAGTGCACAAAGGAGGTTAGACATTCGAATACCCTAATCATTTCTTGCTTCCCTTCTCCAACGTACATTCCATTCCCAGCATCTATCCCTCCAAGTACCAAATGTTGATACCAAAGCTTGTTTATCTACTACCATCATGTAAAGATTTGGGAAGGATTCAGCAAGTGAATTAATTGTACACCATTTATCCTACCAAAATCTTACTCATGTCCCTGCACCTAAGTGGATATCCGCATTATTTACATACCAGTCCTGGTTGAGGAGGTCCATCAGATCCTTCCACCAAGTAGAGGCGTACCCCATACCTCTTCAGTGTCCTCTAGTATTGGTGTACATCTGTTGTGGTTCGTGGAACACTCTTAAGCTTCCTACCTGCAGTCCATGTTCAGGAGTAGCATATTTGGATTTGATTATATCTGTGGCCAATTTATCCTTGCCCTGCAGTAGTCTCTCTCCCCACTTACCCAAGAAAGCCTTATTGTAGCTGTCAATCTCTCGGATCCCTAGACTCTAGTAGAGATAGGTAAGCATATTTTTTTCCATGAAGTCCAGCATGTTTTCTTCATGTCTTCTGTTGTACCCCAAAAAAAGTCCCTCTGAATGGCTGTGATTTTGCTTATGATCAGTTTAGGAGCACGGTAGAAGGATAGAAAATGCAGAGGAATGGCTGTCAAAATAGCATTAATCAAGGTCAATTTTCCCCCATTACTCAGCAACTTATTCCACCATGAGCTAAGAGTTCTTTCAATTTTATCTACAATTGGTTGCCATATATTTTTTCTCTGATGATTCACACCAACAGGCAGCCCTAAATACTTCAGAGGAAGGCCACTCAACTTACAGTTTAGATAAGCTGACATTTCCTCTATTTCTTGATGTGGTATGTTGATGCCATGCAAGATGCTCTTTTGGTAGTTAACTCTCAAACCAGATAATTCTACAGCATAGCCTTAAAGGTGGTCATAGTTTTCCAGATAACTTACCAAACAGCAGAGTATCATTGGTGAACTGAAGGTGTGAGACTTCCACTGTGTTGCTACCAATCTTGATAGGCTGAAAGATCTGCAGATCTGTAGCCTTCCTCATTAGTGCAAAAGTCCCTCTGCTGCAATTAGAAACAGGAGAGGGGACAATGATCTCCCTGTCTCAAGGCTCTTTGGGGGATGAATTCAGAGGTGGGACTTCCATTGATAAGAATAGAGGTTGTTGCAGAGGAGAAAAGCTCCCTTATCCGGTCCAACCAGCATGGATGGAATTCCATGTTCTACATTATTTTCAACAAATAAGATCAGTTGATGGTATCAAATGTCTTTTCAAAATCAACCTTCAGTATAAGAGCTCTCTTCGTCAACTTCTTGGACTCATCTATCACCTCATTAGCAATTAGGATGATGTCCAGCAACTTCCTATTTTTCAAAAAGGCCATCTAAGTTAGTACTATGACACTGTCTAGGATCGCAGCCAGCCTTCTATATAGGACTTTGGAGATTATTTTAGGCATAGAACCAATTAATGTGATTGGTCTAAAATTCCTTCACTTTCAATGGATTCAATTTCTTAGCTACTAGAATAATGTGAGCCACATTGTCCCAGTGGCAATCCTGCCATTTTTGTAAAATTCCAGCAACATCTGATACATCTCATCCTTTAAAAGATATGTGAAGTGTTTGATAAAAGCAAAGTTTAGTCCATCAGGCCCTAGACTCCTCGTAGTTCCACAAGGTTTGATGGCCTTCATCAATTCATTCTTAGTAAAAGGGGCAATGAGGCAAGATTTCTCAGCTTTAGTAAGTATATTAAAGAGATATGCTGGCAGTGTATGCCTCTGCCAATAAAATTCCTGATATCTCCTCTCAAAATGAGTTTTAAAGCAGTTTTTTAATCCCTTGCACATCATCAATCCACCGTTGTTCCTCCCATATACCATTTATCGAGCCCCTGCATCTCTGCTTGTTCAATCAACCATGATAAAATGCAGTGTTTGCATCACCTTTCTGCATCCATTTGATCCTAGATTTTTAATATAAGACACTATCAACAACCCTTGTTTTTTGATCTAATTGGGATTTCAAATTTCTTGCTTTCTGTTGCAGATCAGGACACATGCTAGCAGCTCTTTTATCTTCCGGTACTACTGCTTTAAGATCTTGCAATAGCCATTTCCTTTTGGTAGCAAGGTCTCGTGGAGCCCCTACATTCCAATTCTGAATGACCAGGTGGATAGCCTTTATCTTATGCATGATTCTTTGGCTGGCATAATGCTAATTACGAAGTGTGTTCCAAACTTCTTCCACCAGATTATTATATCCTTCATCCAAAAGCCAGTTATCTAATACCCTTAGAGGTTTAGGGCCCCAGTTCCATGTTGATGTAAATAGACCTATTGGAATGTGATCTGAATCATCCTTATCCAGGCCAATTTGAGTTCATTCAGTGGTTGAATTATATCATTTCTCATTTAGAAGAAATCTATATAGTCGACTCATACATTTCATACTCGATTCTATTTCTTTCGACTTGAAAGAAAGACTTTCTCTTGAACCAAAACTCCGAACTCGCATCCAAAATCTCAGCACCCGTTGTCTAGTCCTTGTTTTCGCTAAAGAATGCGGCTGGCTGTCAGTGTTCTCCGCTTTCACAGCAGTGAAAGTACTAAGAAAGTAAGTACTAGAGATCCCCTCTTCTGCATTAGAGGATAGAGGTTTATTATCCCACACCACAATAGAAGCAGATGTTGGCCACCATTCTAGCTTAGAAGGGGTCCAGATGCCACCTGAGCCTGCATTAGATGAGTTAGTGTTGACCGGCTTATCATGTGGAGAAACTATATTACCTGCTTGGCAAGGCACTACAGGAGTAGATGTTGTCTTGTGATCATGCACCAACTGTATCCGGCTCTGGGACGAACTTGAATCAGATTCCTCCATCAATAGAGTTTTCTCTGAGACAGAGGATGACAGTTCAGACCAAAGAAGAGAAGATTTATGCATGTCTACTTCCCTGATGAAAAGAGAGTATATCTATGAGTTCAGCTCCACAGCTAAGGTGGAGAGGATTTGTTGTTCAATATCCAATTCCAGGAGCATGGTGGCTATCTCCATATGGTTTCCACTGGTACCTTCACTGTCCAAGCAAATCAAATTACCCAGCGTTTGGCCAATTTGCTTCAGATGTGCTTCTATCCATGCACGGAGTGGAATGCCCAAATTCTTATCCATGCCGGTATGGTTTTGATGATGTTGTCAATTATTTCGTTCTAGTCTGCTAAGGGGGCAATCAACCAATTTGATAACCATACATTATCCTTGGTGAAGTTCCTTAGCTCTATCCCATATCCCTCATCCCAGAGAAGCACCTTACCCCGTCCAATAGGACAAGCCCTGAGATTATAGTAACCAACTCTCTTGATCTCCAACTGAAGATCTCTTTGACCATCCTTACGCTTCAGTAGGCCCACGTTTTCATTAAGTAAGGGAGAAGCTTTACTTCACATCAGATTTAGAATAGGGGTAGTAACCTGTCGAGGCTACACTGCCTTGGCCTTCCAGATTTTCTTTTCTTTCTTCTGAGGATTATTCACATATTGATGTGCCTCACCCGATGTAGTTGTAGTTTTAGATGAATGGCCTTGTACAAGATTCCTAAATGATACCGGATTTTTTTCCAGTTTTTTCCTAGACTTGATATTGGTAGAGACAGATTCAAGCACCCTCTTTGGCTCCCTATTATTTCTATGTCTAGCCAGTCTTCCAATGAGAGGATATTTAGGTTTATTTGCTCAAAGTTTGTAAGTGCTAATCCAGCTGTTATTCAATTGATATTCCAGAGATTGGAGGTTACAAATATGCCTAAATTCAACAAATGCAAAGGGATTGAAGATCTCCACATCTTTTCAAGATTTTCTCCAGCTGCTCCATAGGGCAGGTAGGAGGAAAATTAGTAATAAAGAAAGTCACCTTCCTAACATAGCTGCCCCTCTTAAATGACTCAGATCGTTGAGGTGCATATACCTTTCCATAAAATACCATACTACAATTCATATTCTGGTTAACTACTTGGGCGTAGGATACCCCTCTAGTAGCAAGCCTAGATAAAGAACGAGGTCTCTGCATGTATCTTTGGTCTACCCACCGAGGAAAGGAGTATAGACCTGATATTTCTTGCTGCACGGTTTTCCTTACCGCTAGAATGCTATACCTTAACTCCCTCGACCATCTATTCAGGGGAATCATCCTGTGGTGCATTCTATTATAGCTTTTCCTCATCCTCGTCAGTAGTTTGGAGGGGATGGTCGATTGGTCAGCTATGGTTTACTCAACCTGCTAGGGCCATGGACTACTTGATGTAAAGACTCGCAGAGGGGATAATCACCAGAAGATCAAGCAAAAACTATAATGGAGTAGGAAATACGGGAAAGAACTTCAATTTCTCACTCCATGCCCATGATCAACACGTTTAGTTTATGCACAGTTACGATAATGGCCAGTTAAATTTTCTTCACCCCAGCCCAATAAAGGCTATAGTAACGACCATGAATTAAATTACAGGCCCACTGGGGTCCCGATATAAAAATATGGGCATTGTCCCACCTTGAGCGGCAACTCAATTTCAGACAGCGACTAACCCTGGAAGACAACATCCTCTTAGGTTCATTGTGCTATTCGTGTTACTCCAAAACCCAGAACCCGTCTGAGCGCAAGTTTTCTACGATGCTTTGTAGTAAGTAACAACTCAATTGAACTCATTACTCATTACTCTCTAAGTTTAGCAAGCATACCACCTTAGAAAGCAAAAATTACTAAGTCTGGTGTTACTGAGAAATTTGCAAAAGCCATTGCAAAAGATTTCTATGATGCTACTATGGGTGTACTGGATGTGATACAAGAGAAGGGTTTTGCTTCTAGATGCATGCCGGCTAATAGGAAAGTTGTTAAGGATCGTTATTGGACTCAGCTTCTTAGAACTCCAACTGAATATGAACCAAATTGGTAAGGGAATTTTATGTGAATTTGCCTGTCATGAATGACTCCAAAGTATATGTTAGAGGGACATGGGTGTCGTTTAGCCCGGTGGAAATAAACCAGATTCATAATCTTTTGTGCCTGAGTGAAGATGAGTTCTCAAAGTTCAATGGGGGATACCCCGATCTGACTGATATGGCTGAATAGCTGTGTTCTCCAGGAATGACCTGGAAGATGTCCACTGGAACCAAACCGATTGAATTGGGAGTTAATAAGCCAGATTTTGTGCCACTGTCCTTATGTGGCACTTATGCTTATGCGCAAGAATGATGCTAACTACCAACACTGGGGACATTAAGTTGAAGAGACTGCTACTCATTTACGCCACTGAAATTGGCCTAAGCATTGATGAAGGGAAAGTCACTTACAAAGACATGGCTGCCCTGGAGAAGTGCCCCAATTAACTACACTTCCCTTCCTTGATAAATGCGATGTGTATGAAGGATGGGATAGCCTTGGCTGAGGACGAGAAGCTATTTCCTACTGCTCTTGATATCACGCCTACTCTGATAAGCAAATTAAGCACTTACTCTGACCGTGGAGGACCCAAGACTGAAGCCACCCTAGTGAAATCTACTACGCCTGCCACCGCCAAGTCCAAAGATAAAACCGAATTGGAAACTCCTATCCCTCCTCTGTAGGTACCAACTCTGGAACACAAGCTCAAGAAGACTACACCAGCCATGCCTTCGACAGTTGCTACTCCAAATCTGAACTAGTGGGAGACCTTTGTGGACCACTCTTACCACTACATCTCCGCTATGTAATCAAATTTGGTGTTGATGTCCACAATGAAGGGTATGCGGTATCCTGTTAGCCCACTGCCACCTCCACTGACCTTTACTTGATCTGTACCATCAAGCAAGGTAGCCAATGGGGTTGGAGATGAAGAAGAAGAGGACAATGAGGAGGAGGAGGAGGACTATGAATATGAGGATGAGGATGTTGATGATGGGGCATGTACCTACAACAAGGGGGGTCAGACTCTGAATGAAGCATGGATTTGCTTGCCTTCAAAGGAGTATTGCTTGAACTCCTAATTTCATTATCCATTGGGGGCAATGTATGTTAAGTTTAGGAATAGGGAATTAATTGACTGTTGAACCTTGATTTGCTGAACTCTAAACCTTGCACTTTTATTTTTTTGTTGCTGATCTTTTGAACCTCGTACGTTTTGATTTATGTGCAAGTTTCTGCCTACGTAGCTATTATTCCTTCTGCTTTTAGGGCCATTACCACACTTTGAAAAAAAAATAGAACAACTTGTCATAGATAAGAGAAATTGGCCAAGGACAAAAATAGGGGAAGTAATTTTAGGAAGAAAATTTTATTTAGGGGAAGGTTTCCGACTTTAGGCTAAGACTAATAGAAAAAATCAAACAATTTTATTCAGTTCAAAAGTAACCACTCTAAGCCTAAACCAAGATTGGAACAAGTGATGGATAAGAAAAAACAAAAGCAAAACAAAACAAAAGGAGAAAAAGAAAGCCAAAAAAACAAAAAACAAGGAGAAAACAAATTATATTTTGTATCTCAAAGGATAGCTAAGTAATTGTTACTATGCACTCAAAGATAGATGTAGTTGTCCCAAAAAGAAATAAAATAAGAGTATTTTTATGTACATAGTACTCTTGTATTGTCAGTTATGTAAATGCCATCGGGTTTAATGTATGACTTTGATAGAAGAAATATGTATTGGCTTTTAAAATAATGTCTATCCCAATCATTGACCATTTTAGAAAGGGAAAAAGCGTGGCCGATGAATAAAGTAAACTGAAGAAAACGTGGAAGGAAAAATTTGTAAGTCTAAGTTTGAAGAAGAGACCTAAACTGAAAGTGAGAAAATCCCCAGAGTCCTGGCCGTGGTTGACACCTCTATGTATGAAGTAACACTAAAGTTGGTAATGATTATAAGCAGAAGAAGCTTCATGACTCGGAATTAGGTGTTCACTTTTCTACACATATCCTCATCGTGCAGTTAAGCTTTTTTTGGGATTTGTTTGCTCAAGGACAAACAATGATTCAACTTTGGGGATATTGATGAGTCGACTTTATACCAAATAAATGCAGACTATTTGAGTCTGATTTCGCTGAATAAGGATGATGGGACACGTCTTTTATGTATATTTTTCTTCCTTTTATAGAAACAAGTCATTAATTGCTCTTTGAGAGAAAAGAAAGAGGAACAAAAAAACACAGAGGTTTTGCCCCAATTATCCAAGGTGTGACACCAACTCCTGATTACATGACTATGTAAGGTGATAGGTACACACATATTTGCACGCCACACTTGGTAGGCGGGAAAATGTACCCTTGTACTGTACTGGAAGCTTTCATGAGAAGCTATTGAAGTGGTATAAAAGGCATAAATAAACACAAAGAGAACAACGAAACATGAGAGTGAGATCGTTCAAGAAAAGAGGGTTTTGAGTCACCATCCTGAAGCACTGATCCGATTCTCTTCTTAACTTGTGACGAACTCAATATTGTGTGTTTGTAGAATGGCTCATGCCTTAAGCATGAGCTAAACCATTAAATCTAGGGGAGCAATGTAACCCTCAAAGAACTCGGGGAGATTATTGAATGTTTACAATATTTAGTTGTCTTTATGGTGCTTGATCTTGTTGTTCTTCATCCTCATCTATTTATGTCTGATTCACGGATGCTTTAAGCGTAATGGGAGGTCGAGGGGCACAAGTTATGCTAGGCACAACAAGGTCCACAACGGTTGCTATAGCATGAGAATGCCTATAGAATCAGTGCTACTGTATGAGGATCACTTGAGAGTAATGTCTCTGGCTATTTTTATGTGATATTGAGAGTTGCTCATCTATAAACTAAAGAAGGACTCTTATAGCTCGAGAGAAATAAGAGTCTAGGATAGATGAATCCGGTAGGTACAATACGACAATTAGAAAGTTAGCTCAAAAAGCAGGGACGCTGCACGACCTATCTATAACGAACAAGTTGAGTATAACTGGACAACCATTCCGCTTCATCGAGTTTAAAGAGATTGATGACATGGAGCTCATACTACTGCACCTGAATAGCATTTGGATAGGGTCCTACCGTCTCTAGGCAAACTGCACTGGATTCCAAAAGATTATCAAGCCACAAAACATGGATGTAGCCCAAGCTCGGGGGAAATTCATAGGGGTACCGAGTCTGGCCAAACCTGCGGGTAATCTGAAGCCAACCTATACTGGCGTAGTCATCAAACTACCAACCGGCTCCCCGGGCAAAGTAACTACCATAGGTGCATCAACTAGTCATGATAAGACTACAATAAGAACGACTGATTAAGTCAAAAGGAGAAATCTGGCTCTCAGGTTCACGACAACTGAAAATGATTGCAATTCGCTTGGTATGAGTTATGTGGGCACATTAAATGACCAAGCCACATGGCGTGATCTCCAACTAGCCTTTAAATCTGTTGTCTACCTTAATATAGTAGCTAGCCCCCCTCAACTTGGTTAATCTTATTGGTCATGATAAGATTTGGCTGTCAAACTTGCTGGTCTCTGTCACTCCATGGACCTTATCTAGCCCAGAAACCAACTGCCTGGTCAAGATCAAGATTATCGGTCTACCTATACATGCTTGGACTCCCACAATCCTGAAGGAAATTGGTAACCGCGTGGGCACTTTCATGGATATAGACAATATAACACTATCTAAGAGATATCTGGACACTGCTCAGTTGATGATCAAGGTAGTTTCAAACCAAACTCTGGACCAGACTTTCACAGTAGAGATTGATGGTGAGTCGTGCTCCGCATTGTGGAAGTTGATGTTTGTCGAGCACACGTAGAGATATGGGATGCATGCCCTTATTCAGACACTACTAGAACAGACGTAGAAGGCCTATCTATACATTTGGATGGGATGACTTTAGTCAAGGAACTAGAAAAAATTGAGGAAAAACTCCCTCAGAGGAATGAGGTTCTATGCATTGAACCGGATACTGATATACCATTGGGAGTTATGAAGAAAAATCCTGAGGTGCAAAAATGGATGCCCAAGAAACTTGACCGGTGGCCATCTAGTAAGAATAGGAGGTTCCCCTTGATGCAGTGGGTATATCCAATCCTGAGCCTGTTATAACAGTATTGGATTCTTATAGGCCTGAAACCTCAGGCCACTACCCAGTTCTTCTTTTAGGGAACAACATGGAGACAGAAATTAAAGATACATATGCAGTGAAAGTTGCTTATGCGAAGATCACATCTTCCAGGGTGCATCCATACTCTCAGACACATCTAGATACAGTCCAGCATATCTAGAACAGGTATGTACCTAGGAAAATTAGCATTTTCTCCTCGAGACTAATTCAAAATGCACTTCCTGTGAAAGCTAATTTGCAGGCCAGGGCCATCAGCCTGTTGGAGCAAGATATATATTGTACTTTTTGCTGGAACTCTAGAGAAACGAGTGACTTGTTTACTGAATGTAAGCTTATCAAAGAAACCTGACAGAAAGTACAGAAGTGGCTGTGAGGGTCATCTGCACAGCCACTACAGATCCTACCATCTTGGGACACATAGCAGTAAACCAAATAAAGTAAACAAGGAAGCCTAGATGGCAATCTGGATGGCAATTAACTGGTTAACATGGAAAACAAGAAATCAGAATCATTTTAGCAACATTGAGGCTGACACTAATCAAATGGTGCATGACATACAAAGAACTACATGGTCCAGGATACGATCTGGAAGACCAAAAAAATCTTTCACTTACTCTCTTGCGGATTGGATTCTACAGCCTAACATTTGCATGTCATTTAGGTCGTAGATTGTGCAACTCTAATCCCAATCTTCACAACAAATCCATACATTCTAGTGTTGGATCATGTCTATTAGACGCCTGAGGTGATAGCATCAGATATTGAAGAGAAATGCTTGCTAATAAGTTGATACTTATGATCACAAGAATAGTTGTGTACCAAGCTGCAAAGGCTTGATAAGTTGACAATTATGACACTTGTGGAGGTACGTACTGGTATGATAGTTTTTTGGCATGTCAAAATAATGTTCAAAGAAAGGAAAGAAGGAAACATACCACCTACGTTGAATGAGGAATATAGGTGAAAGTATGTATCAAATTCCTGCAATACTGCTGTATACCAATCACGAGAGAAGTGATGCTGATGACAGAACATAGGCGGATTTACTAGACTCCCTTGGAAACAAAGAACATAAGCACTAAGGTTGATTCAATATTGTGAAGAGGGGGCTAGTTTAGCTCAACTCCACGGACCTAAAGATTGTAGCAGGCGTTGATGACCCACTAAGATGAGATGGTTTCATAGCCATCCAAGAAGCCGGGAGAGACATGTGCTTAGGATTTGCTGACCCGTGGAAGAAAGTGAAAGAAGCATTACCGACAGCATTGGAAAGGAGCTTTTCTTATTCACAGTCTTTGTAGTTCTTTGTAGTTCCTTGTAAATTGTGTAGCCTGCTGCTTATTCTTATTCTTATTCTTGTAAAACCTATTTATTTTCCATATAATTTTGACTTATAAAAAAAACTCTTTATCATTTGTTCAAATGGTATAAAACTTTTTAATGTTAGTGTTTGTTAACCACAATCCTTAAGGTTCGACATCCTTCTCTTCACTATATTACTTATGTGACTTGTATATTTGCATATAGTGAATGCTATAAGTTTTTGAGCTTCACGCACATCACGTGGTGTCACACACATTGCACATACAACACTCTCATGGCCTATGCTCATCGCGCACGTAGGAGGGCGCTTCGATCGCCTATCAGGTGAATAGGGAATGGGGAGCCATCGCTCGTTGTCGGATGAGGCACGTGGAGCCACCTCCATCAAGCGAATAGGGCTCTCAGAGCTGCCTGTGCGGCCGACAAGAGTTGGGTGCAGGTCCAGTGGCATGGCCGATGAGAAGTGCGTGTCGTTCCCATCATACGGAACACATACCAAATCGACATCTGGTTGGCCTCGATGTTTTCTTTGACGTTTTGCGAGAAATCAAATTCAAATGATCCTATTAATTATGTTCCATGGCTAGTCTAATTTGGGCTTATGATTAAGTTGTTAATTAAATAGTCCAAGGAATTATGATTAAGGTTTAATTAAGTTTCATTGGGCAGTGAGATTTAAATTAAAGGCCCAATAGGAATAAATTAAATAGGATTTAATTAAAGATGCCTAATTAGTCAAGAAGTTGTTAATTAATTAATTAATTAATTGAGTCTAACTTGTTGAGCAATCAATCTAGAACTTGACTTATTGTCTCACTATAAATATAATGGAAGTTCCCTAGCCAACACAAGAAGGCACACAAGTCTTTACATACAAGAAAACAAGGATTTTTTAAATTCTAGAGCGATGAGGGGCGACGACCGATCCGAGAGAAATGAACAACGAGATTATTTTTTCTTTCCTTTAATCATCGCTCATGCATTGAGATTTGATCCACCTAAAAGTGAGTTTTTGGGTTGTGTATAATATTTTTTGGGAGTAAAAAAGGGATCCACCTTGAAGTATAATCCCGGCATATATCTTGAAAATCTTGGTGGTTCAAACTTGCAAGAAGAAGGCAATTTCCCTGTTTTGATCGAGAAAGCTTGGAGGTCTTCAAGAGGTAATAAATTTGATTTTTACTTTTAGATCTATATTCTATTATGCGTATAGACTTAATATTTGATGTGGGAGGTGGTGTATTCTCATGTATAATATAGCGTGCATGCTTTATTAATTTTTAAGTTAATGTATGCAGCACCAATATCATAAATAAATTAGTTCTATGGCACCTTTAGGATTCTTATTCATTTGGGATTAGATCATTGGTCCTAATATGTTTATTTATATTTTAATATATCTATTATCTACCCGTTTGGGGTCTCTTATGTATTTCTTGAAGGTGAAAGGAAAATGCAGTGATCTTCCTTAAAAGAATAGAGAGAGTACAAAAGACTTGGCGAAATACATATACAGCAAAAAAACTTGCCCAACTCTAGAACCTACGACGTTGGGTTCTATTTTACAAAAGTTATTCGAACACCGAACAAAAAATCGTAGGAACTCTCTCTAACCCAAAGACGGACAAACCGACTAATTAAAGAAAATATGCAACATAGATGAACATTTTCCCTTTGTAGTGTTTTTTGTAAAGTAGACAAATGGGCTTTAGTTTACATTAGGGCCAAAATCCATATTCTAACCGATTATAGCGTAATTTCTCCTGCTCCCGGGGATGTGATCCTCCATACTCCAAATGGGCGTTTCACCATTTTTGAAGCCCAATTGCATGGGAGGGGGCTTCATGTCCCCATCCATCCCTTCATCGTAACTCTTCTCTGGGCTTGTAGCGTAGCCTCCTTTTGGTTAGTCGCTAATGCGTATACCCACCATGTCGCATTCCTCATTTTGACATTGTCATTGCGAGTATTTTGCTTTCTTTTGATCCACGATTAAATTGGCCTCTAGGGACAATAGGAGGTTTATCTTCATCCCCATTTGGGTATGAAGATTATGTCATCCCTCACTACCAACCATGTGGGCTGAAATTACTTCCAATGGATATTGCTTCCAGTACCCACAAATATAAGGGTCAAGGATAGATGTATCAGGATAAGGAGATTTTGGCCTAAGCAGACCTCCCATCTGCGTTGATGTCTATCTCTGGCTCTTTTGGTGAGCGAGGCGTACGTTTTTGCACGTAATAGCGACGACTTGTTTTGGAGACTTAGTTGGTTTTGCTTTTTTTTGGTAGATGGCAATATGATGAGGCGAACACCTTTCCAATATCAAGAAAAATATATTGAGGTGTTATAATCTCCCGAGCCTCAATCTATCTAAGCCTCTATGGACTACATTGTCATCGAGACAGGACTCCTTGCCTTTGATCCCTCCTCCTGTGTCGCTGGCGGACACATGTGATGTCTCACGATGGCTAGGTTAACCTTAACCAGTCGATGACAACACCATCTCCTGCATCGCCTTCTAGGGAGGTCGTCTATATGAAATGCCCTGTGGACCGAAGGGGAAGGAGTTAAAGAAGACACTTTCCCTCAAGGGTCTGGTGTGAAGGGTATTTGTTTGATTTTTAGACATAAATGAGTTATCGGCAGAGCAAGAGGTGGAGGTGAAGAAGGAGTACTTGTGGCTGTAACGGAGCTGGGCTCACTGGGCAGAGAAGGCTCCTATGAGGGTGATCATTGAGGGTTACGCAGAAACCCTCATCAAGTTGGTTATCGTGGAAATCCTTGAGAAGAAACCACGAAAGAAAATGGCACAGGAGTCAAAGGATTTATTTGTCTTAAGTTTGTTTTATGTTGAGCTAGTACATGATAGTTCTTGTGTAGTTCTTTATTTACTTTGTTTTTTTCTAACTTTCCTTTTGAAGCAGATGATGACCTCGATGAACCATGTGCAAATCCATATTGTGAAGATGATGGAATCCTGGGAGTTGGCGAAGAGGAAGGTAGACTCAGTATCTAAATAGATGGAGTGTGACGTGAATGTCCAAGCTCACTAGCTCATTGCTAATCCCTGGCACGACATGGGAGGACCAATGATGCGTGCAAGGGACAAAAGGATGAATGAAGCACTGACTATATTTCTGGGAGGCGTTAGAAAGAAAGAGGAAGCCAAACTAGAAGCGCCATGGTTCAACTTGTTGCAAAGCTGAAAGAGCCATGGGCGTCTGTTGACGTATTTTGCAAGTGTGCAAATCAAACAAGTAATAAAGTGATAAGAAGAGTATCGAACCATGAGGATTATAGATGGCAAACACCAAAATTAGTGAGCTTAATGCAATTTGGACAAATGATTAGTTGATTGGTTACTCGACTACAACTTGAACATATTCAATGTAACAAATAAGGGTACTATTTTTTGTATTTTAAAGTTTAACGTATGCATAGTAAATAATATTCTCTCTTGGATGGGAGATTTACGGCAAGTGACTTTCCCACTTAGTGTTCTTGGGAGATTTCTTCTTCAATTTACCGTTTTAATCACTTAATAGTTGTCTACTGAATTTTCCTTTTTTATTTGCCAATCGCTCACGAGTAGAAGCACCCTTCTAAATATATGTAAGCAATCATCTCACGATTTCACACTTAAATATACCGAAGGCTTTACACTTAAGAAATAAATACACGGTTGCAACAAGCCCATAGACATTCTCATGCTATAGCGATTGTCATCGGTTTGACCAAGTCTACCATGGTCTTTGTCTCCTGACCTCCAACCATGCTTAGTGAAATCACAAATGTTGGCCAGACACTGCAAGTTAGGGAGAAGGCACGATAAAACCAAACAACATCAACAAATCTCCAAAAAGCGAAACATACAAAATAAACTCCCAAGTCTAGCAAGGGCTTCATCATGCACTAGAACAAGGTTCTAGCACATGCTGAAGGCATAGACTTCTTGAAAATATGCAACACCGCAGTTCATAGAAAACATCATGAAGAGTAGCTTCCATCGAAAGTTTGGATCCCAAGTTAAGGGCAAAATGATCAGCCTACAATTTCTTTTCCGCCATCGTGCACTTGTGGTTTTTAGATTGGAGTTGCGGCTTGTAAACTTGGGGCTATGGCCGTGTGATTCAGATCATTTATCCTCAATTTCTCGATTCAGAAACACATTCTTCAAATCATGTCAAAACACGAAAAATGGATGTAAAAGGCACCTTTAGCCAATGAAGATAAGCAAGTTTAGAGCATAAATATCAATATTAAGTTGGTACAAAACCAGCTTATCAGCGTCCCGCCGAGTCCTGCCCTAGTTGGGCTGTCCCATTCGAAAGAGTCCTACCCAAGTTACACTCTCCCATTCCAGATGAGTCCTACCCAAGTTGTGCTCTCCCGTTCCGAGGAACCCAACACCATTTGATCTCTCTCGTTTTCGAGGAACCTAGCACCAGTTGGTCTGTCAATCAAAGGAGTCTCATCCAGCAAGAGAACGCGTAGAACATGTGTAACAATCAGAGTCTCATCTATAAGGACTCAGGAGTCTTATTTTTTGATTTCATTTTTAGTTTTTAAGTATTTTTGGGTTATGCTTGACATAAGATTCTTATAAATAAAAAATAAAAAAATATTATTTTATTCAAAAAAATTGAGAATACCTTGTCTTTCTTCCCAAAAGTTAAATTCAGATTTTTCTGAGTTGTTTTTGTAATTTTTGGTATTTTTCATTAAATTACATCCTGATTTGCATTGAATTGTTTGTTCTGGGTGTCATCTGTAGTGCCTTGCTGATTGTGTTTCTTGTCTGATATTCATACATTAGTAGATCTTTGCATTCTAGTTCTCATTGCACGTGAATTGAAATTTGAAAGAACAAAGATAGTGGTAACAACAAGTGAACCTGTTCCCTCACTATATTCTAGACTTTTTTTTTAGAGAAATTTGGTAGAGTGAATTTTTGAGGGTTTCGTTTGGGGAAGTGAGATCTTACTAACTCTATTCTCTAGTCTTGTTTATTGTATATGTTGCAAACCAAGTCAATGGCTAAGAACGATGCAATTAACACACAAGATGATGGAAGCTCGATTTCCACTTTGTTGGAGGACTGTCTAGCTACCATGGAGGAGAGGTCTGGCCATTTGGATGTTCACTTTGAGATCTTGATTTGCAACATGGCATAACTGCGAGCCAAAAATCCAGTGCAAGGGGCCTCAAATCCTTTACAGAATGAGGGAGGCATAGAGCCCCCTCCGAGACTGTAGGCATGGCCCCTAGAAATAGTGCCATGAATGTTGGCATGGAGGTTGATGATGATGACCGTCCTGATGTTAGATGTCAGTTTAAGATGGAGATTCGTTGAGAAACATGAGGCAGACCATTATGGAGTTCCGAGGCAAGCATCGCCATCATCCGTTCTTCACAAAGTCTGTGTGGGGACACAGAGTCTGGATGTTATGACTATCAACTTATCGATACAATTTTTTTTATTATAGAAATATCGATACATAGCTCATTCCATCTAGGTGAGCTATCTCTGTAATGTATAGAGGATATATCTGGTTGGGCTAGGATACAATAGTTCACTTACAAGGCAACCATCCAGCCTCTTTCACCTTTTATTCTCATCGCCTTCTTTGTTTCTAGTCTCTAAGCCTTGTCTTTGGATGTCTTCTCTGTTCCATGTGCTTGCATCTTTCGTTGGTCTAATGTTTCCTCTATGATATTCAGCCAGACTTCTTTATCTTTCACCATCATGGATCCACACCTAGTCGACAAGAGTAGGATCTAGTGTACTGATTTGATGGACCTTCAATCTCGTTGATAAAGCAGCAACTTTGCAGTTCTGTGTGGTAGTAATGCCAGAGATAAGATAGGTTAGAAGCTTGTTAGTAACCTCAGGATTAAGTAAATCTTTTTGTGAGAAGCAGTAAGGACTGCTGCTTACCTAGTAAACATAAGTCCTTCTTCAGCTTTGGATTTCAAATGCCCTGAATTTGTCTGGTCCGAAAGAGACCAGAATCTGATTCATCTTAAGGTGTTCGAGTGTGGAGCATATGCTCACACAAAATCTGGAAAGTTAGATCCTAGATCCTCTGAGTGCATCTTTCTTTGCTACCAAGAAGGCACTAAGGGGTATAGGCTCTAGGATAGGAGTGTTCCTGGTATTAAGATTCTTATAAGCAGAGATGTCATATTTAATGAAACGGACTTTCCCTGTGTGTCTAACCATCAAGCAGGGACATCAATTGAGACAAAGTAAGGGAGTGCTCCTTTCAAGGTGGTGTTTGGTAGAGAAACTCTATCACAAGAGTCTGCTGAGAGTACTTATGCAAATTAGTTAGTCTCTGAACCTGGCCAAATTCAAATCTGACTAGTCCCAATCCTTAACGTCAAACAGTTCAACTAAATAGACCTTTGAAATTCCCTACATTATATCTAAAAATAAAGGAGTTAGAGATAGGAAATTACCTCAGAAATTTGCCAACTTTGCTGAATTAGTTGAATCTGCATTTTTAATTATTGAAAATGTGTACTATGCTGAACCTGATACTTATCATGCTGCCATCAATTCTGATCACTCTGAAAATTGGAAAAATGTTATGCTAGAAGAAATGAACTCTATAAAGAAAAATGCAACCTGGGAATTAGTACCTAGACCTAAGCATGTAAAAACTGCTAGTAGTAAGTGGGTATTCAAAATAAAAGAAGGAATCACCAAAATTGATCCTTATTTCTTTAAAGTTAGATTAGTTTCCAAGGGTGGGTATAGACTATAATGAAGTATTTTCTCCTGTTGCAAAGTATAAAACCATCATAATGATGCTTGCTTATGTGGCTAGTTTTGATTTGGAATTAGAACAACTCGATGTCAAAACAGTTTTCTTAAATGATGATTTAGAAGAAGAAATTTATATGAGTCAACCTTTTAGATTTGTAGATAAAGCAAAACCAGATCATGTATGCCTACTTAGAAAATCACTCTATGGTTTAAAGCTGGCACCTCGCCAGTGGTACAAAAAATTTGATACATATAAGCTGAAATTAACTTTCTGCAGTGTAGTTATGATCTTTGTCTATACTTTAAACATGTTGACAATGTGCCTGTGTTTTTACTTTTATATGTTGATAACATGGTTTTAAACAGTCAGTCAAAATCTGAAATAGAATAGCTAAAACAGCAACTAAAGGGTGAATTTGAAATGAAGGACCTAGGAGCTGCAAAAAGAATCTTAGGGATAGAGATACTAAGAGATAGAAGTACAGGGACATTAAAAATCCATCAATATTTGTACTTACAAAAGCTGCTTAAAACTTTTGAACTATATGGCCTTAGATCAGTATCTCTCCCATTAGCCACTCACTTCAAACTTAGCAAAAGTCAGTGCCCAAACTCTCCTACTGAATCTGAAAAAATGGATGAGTTGCCTTATGCAAACCTTCTTGGATCTCTTATGTACTCCATGGTCAGCACTAGGCCTTACATCTCCTTTGCTATGTTACTATTAAGTAGATATATATCTTGTCCAGGTCAAGAACATTGGTCTGCCCTTAAATGGACTGCAAGATATTTAATAGGAACAGAAAAACTAGGACTATGCTACAAGAAAAATGAATTTGAAAAGAGTTTGGTTGGCTATGTTGACAGTGATTTTGTTGGAGATCTAGGCTCCAGAAAATCAAGAAAAACTTATGCCTTTTTGTTTTGTGGGAACTGTGTAAGCTGGAAGTCTCAGCTTCAACCTATAGTAGCTCTTTCAACCACTGAGCCCAAATATATTGCCTTAGCATATAGTTTCAAAGAAGGTTTATGGCTCCAAGGGCTCCTAAAAGAATGTAAAATCTGTGACTCTATACCTATTATCTATTCTGACAGCCAATCAGCAATTCACTTAAGCAAGAATCCTATTTTTCATGAGCGCACTAAACATGTAGATGTCAAATTTCATTTCATTCGTGATATCATCTCTAAGAAACTAATTGAACTTAATAAAACTCATACTGATTTAAATGCAGTAGATTCAGGTACCAAAATTGTAACCCAACCAAAGTTTCAGACCTGTCTGAAACTGCTTGGAATGATCTAATTCTTTGATTACAGGTTTGGGTGGAGCTGCAAGGATATAAGAAAGACTCATTGCCCTGTTATTTTTCTTACCTCTTTAACAATCTCATCTTATTTTTCCAAAATTTGTTAAAGCTTAGTTGATGAGGTTTTTCAAAGTGGAGTTTGTAAAATGTGTTAAATGCCCATCTACCCTCAATTTACTGCATTAAAAGACTAAATATCCCTGTATATTCGATTTGTAATATTTATATGAATCATGCATCTCACTCGTTGGATTAGACAGATCCAAGGGCCATCCTCCTACAGTGCCTCATGACTTTGCTCATGAGGTGACATGATCTCTGCCGCCTTCTCTCTATCAGATCCAATGGCTCACATTGGAAGCTTCCAACGGATGCCACGTTACTCTGCAACGACCGCTTCGAACATGTCAATCGACAAAAAAAATCTTCTCTCAAAACGATGTTGCGATCTGATGGTGATTCACGGTGATCTGGTTCTTTCATGTGTTTTTAAGTCTCGAAATCTTCTTAGTTTACGAGTTCGCACTCCAGATTAGTTTCTATTACTCAGATTAAGTCATATAGATTTTCTGTTTGTTTCGTTGGATAGAGGTCCACGAACAGTAAAACCCTCAGGTTAGATAGAATCTGAGGATTCTTCATTTCGTTCTTTTGGAAGTTTGCTTGAGTTCAAGAATCAGTGAGATTCTTGAGAGTTCTTGTAAAACCCTTCATTGTTCGGTGGATTCCTTCAATAACAGAGCAGTGGGCACTCTTTTCGAGGCTCAATGTGGAGGTAATCGGTATCTAAGGAGCCGGTGAATCACGGGACTTAGATCTAGTGCCATTTTTTTGTTATTTCTCATTTTAATTTTGTTTTTCACAAGAAGTTACTAACATTCTATTGATGATCTAAGCACATTAATATCTTAGATTCATTTTCAACAAAATTGAATAACATCTAGATTTGCATATTTAAGATAAAAAGTAAATGTTGCAAGATATGAGAAAGGGGATGTTGGGCAGGAGGGGAAACTAAAGATTAAGCCGGATGAATTGAAGTCTATGGTTGTAGAACAGAAGTTACAGAGTGTAGTACGTAGACTGGAATCCAAAAGTGAGGCCTAGAGAGCTGATAAATCCTATAAAGAGATTGTGAGTTGTAAAAATACACCCAAAAAAATGGAACTCAATCAGAAATGGATTCCAGAGTCAGGGTTAAAGTGGATAAAGCAGTGGATAACGAACATAACAGAGTGGGCAGAACAACGGCCTGTAAAAGATAAGTTGTGTTGGATAAAGGTTTATGGTCTTCCATAGCACACATGTTGCATGGACAGTTGTAATTCAATAACTAGAACGTATCTAAAATTGAATTTAAATATAACAAATCGAAATACAATAATGTTACCTTTTGCGAAAGCGTGATCTGATCGAATATCCGGATAACGAGTCTACCAGAGTCTCATTAGGTATTCACGAATCAAATCTCTCCTCTGAAAATGATGAGGCAACCATTCGAGAGAATTTATTCTGGGTTCTCAACATATGAGAACTCTGTATATTTCGTGTATTGAAATAGGTGCACAACGCAACCTATTTATAGGAGCTTGTCACTATTCATTTTGACAAATGAATAGTTATAATTTATTAAGAAAACGTTCGAAATGTTTTCTTTGTTTTCGTCATTTACCAACAGCTCCCACTCGGCTACATAAGTCGTAATACAAATTTTCAAATCTCTCGATGCTTTATACGAGAAGTGAGTCATGCGACCAAAAAAGTAACTAGTAATGTCATATTAAGTCACTATCTAACTAAAATAATACTTTCAAAATAACGATACCCCAAATCCTCTTTGCATCACCGATAGCTACGTATCCCTTTAAGCTATTCAATATTTGATTAGATACTTAATGTAACCGCCATGACAAATATGGTGAAACTAGACAGATTGTTCCTTAGACACTGATGACCATCAGTATCAACTCGACTACTTTCCTAGCATGGCCCGATGGACTGTATAGATCATAGCCGTCGGATGTTATACTAAAGTAGCATCATCAAGTCTCAACTTCAAGTTATAGCTCTAAGGCAAAGAGTAACGTTCAAGTGGACAAACGTACGGCCGTGTGATCACATAATGACAATCAGGGGATTCTTTTATCATTTTCACAACGGTCGTTCTGTAGCATACACAGTATGATATGTGTGTCATGGCATAACTCCCACTGAGGTAGGCATCACTTACTTATGCCATGCAATCATAGCCGTTGATAAATATACTTTGTTTTTATCCTCTACATTCTGCTTTAAAGCTTTAATGTGAAAACTCAGATATTTCATATGCAATTCACTTAGAATCTCATTTCAGACCTACTGAAGCGACTGTCCAAACATTTTATCAGTCTTATCCTTCATGCTACGCAAGCATAAGGGTGGTTAACCGTGTGATAGGGCAAATCCTAAAGCTTTGTGACATTTATCGTGCCTTATTGGTTGATTCCATACACAGAAGTATTGCTCAAATTAAAAGAAAACGTTGATTTATTTTCATAATCAATCATTACAAAAACATGTCCTTATTCTTTACCAGATGTGATCAAATCATGTGTAGTCCTAAACTCATGATATGAGCTCTAAACATATCTCTAGGAATGGGTTTGGTCATCAGATCAGCAATCATCTTGTTAGTAGGAATATGATTGATACTGATATCAGCTTTGTTGAGAGCATATCGAACAAAGTGATATCTTCTTTGGATGTGTTTTGTCTTTCTATGGAATTTTGGGTCCCTAGAAAACTCATTTGTTGCAGTATTGTCGCAATTTAGTTATGTAGGATTATTGGGCCTCGGAGTCAAATCAAGGGACTGTAGAAAGTTTCTAAACAAGAGTGCATCTTCCACTGCTAGGTTGCACGTGACATATTCTGCTTTCATTGTTGACAAAGGAATGCAATCTTTCTTTTTGCTGCACCAAGATGTAGCTCCTCCACCAAGGATGAAAACATATCCTGAGGTTGACTTGGATTCATCCAAATCGCCCCCCAATCAGCATCCGTGTATCCTTTTAATCGCATGTCTCCTCCTAGATAGCATAGAACTAGATTGGTTGTTCCATGGAGTTAATGAAAGATCCTCTTGACTGCTTGCCAATAAGCAGGCCCCGGGTAGCTTTGATAACGACTCACCAACCAAACCGCGAAGCAGATGTCCGATCGTGTACATAACATGTCGTACATCAAACTTCCATTGGCACTAGCATAGGGAACTTTGCTCATTTCTTCTTTTTTCCTTATCTATTTTCGGGCATTGATCGAGGCTTAATGCCAGACCCTTATCAATAGGGGTGGGAATGGGTTTGGGGTAATGCATCCTAAATTGTTCAAAAATTTTATTTATATATGCTTGTTGGGACAAACCCAACATTCTCTTCGACCGATTTATGCATATC
>JAOWBN010215381.1:0-13604 GCA_028565015.1 Pinguicula moranensis
ATTAGCGGATTCCGCTATCGCTACCGCTATCTTAGCGGAAGTAGCGGAAGCGGAATAGCGGTTAGCGGAAGTGGAAGCGGATGGAATTTTCAAATCCGTTAACTTAGCGGAAGCGGAAGCGGTGAGGAGCTTATCGCTATCGCTAAGACCGTTGGACACCCCTAGTTAAGCACGGTGGATCAGGGACACCGACCTATCCTTCACCCTCACCCTATAAAAAGTTTTTTTTTAATAATGTTAAATAATTAAGAAAAAAATTATAATCTTTACCTTTTTACTTAATAATCGGCTTACTCATGCCCAGTCCGCCCGTAACGAATAAACGGGCTTGAAAGGCAAACACGCTAAGCTTATTTTCAAAAGGTAGGTGGGGCAGGCCTAGTCCATTTAACTAAATAGGCCAAGGCATTCCAGTGCGCCCCAAAAATGGGCTACGCGAATTTTTGCCTGTTTAGTCGTTTATTTTTCTACCTACCCATTTAGCCCGTAGTCTGAAGCATATCTAGCCTACCTAAATAATTTGGTAATCCTAATTTTGCCCATGCTCTTTGTCAAAAGACGCAGATCTCCAAATTCTAACTCAAAACTACCTCAAAATTCAAAAGAGGAGAAGTAATATCGACGTCTCTTTGTTTATGTTGTAATAGATTCTCCTTGAAGTCGAAACAAAATGAGTGAAAGTACGGCTGCGAAACACGATGCGAAAGGAGAAATGGGTCCAAAATAAAATTCGCTTATTATTGTTTTTAATGCTAAATAGGCGTTGCGCCAAAATTCGCTGGTTTAAAAATTGAGCCCGCGGCTACACCATCCACAAGCCCGCCCGTTTAGCCCAGAATAACTATTTTTGACAGGAAAATGGGTCGGGCCAACTACCTCGACTGAGTTGTGTGTCTGGCCTTCATTGGCCATTTGCAGCTAAAAGTGAAGGAACATAGCAAATGAATCCAGTTCATACATTTTTTTGACAGCTTTTTTATTTTAAAATCAATGTATGCCTCTCTATGTATAGGGTCTAGAGGTAAAGTATAATAGCCAAACTAAATGGTCTGGGCCCGATTTGTGCATTTAATGACTGACCCATTTTAAACAGAAGGCCCGGGCCACGATTACTTAAACGAGCGGCCTGGGCCAATTCATATTTGTGGTCATGCCGTATCGGGCTCAACTCTTTTTGCTATATAAAATAATTAAAATAAAAATAAAAGTTGGCCTGAACGTAGAGGTCGGCAAACCCCGTCCCACTCGTGGCGGACAAGATTTTTCAACCCATCCCGCCCGTTTACTAAAAATGGGCAGATCCAGGCCTGCCCGTTTGCAAAACGGATGAATCCAAGCCCCACGTTAGGGTTTAGGGTACGCTTGACCTGCCTATTTTTTATTTTTTTTTATTTATTTTTTATTTTTTTTTATTTTTTTTTTGGCGAACGGACATTTCAAGAAGTAGCCTGCCGTCGCCCTACATCTACCCCAGTGGGTCCATGAGAATCTGGTCAAGGTTGGGCCCAATCCGAGTTTTTGTTGGGCCGGGCTAACACGACCCCATTTACAGCAAACGTGCAAACTAATGAAACGGGCAGGTTGGACAACGATTTTAGCAAAGCAGGTCAATTCAGCACGGCCTGCCGACCTCCCTAGTAAGGGCCCTCGCATCCGGCGTGACAAGAAATCACTGAACCATAAAAAGCTGACGCTGAGGTTGAAAGATAAAGAATCATGGAATTGTAAGGCATTTAAACATTTATGCAACGGTTAAAAAGAAAAGGCAGACCTGTATTGAGTGCGATGTTGGCTTCGTTTCAAAGCTAAGCTAACAAGAATAATTTTTTGAGGATTTGCTTAGGAGGCAATCAAAATTACTCACGAACTGACATGTAGATGCTTCCAGCATCCATGCTATTTACCAGCTCAAGATTAAAAGAACTGGTTCACTTATAAAAAGCTGCATTCAAGGGTCCATCTGAATACATCAAATGCAAAGAGGGTATAGCATAAAGATGGAGATTTCTCGGCGATTTGTCCTGCTTGTAGTCTCAGTGATTCTTGTACTGCAGCTGAACACAGTAGCTTTTGCAACAAAGCATGTAGTTGGAGGAACCCAAGGTTGGGATGAGTCCACGGATTTTGAATCATGGGCTACTTCTCAAACATTCAATGTTGGAGATGAATTGGGTATGTTATGTGCTATTATAAATCTGATAATCATTTTCCATGTACTATTGTTTCTCTCAGTAATTCTATCAAACAGTTACCAGCAAACACAAATTCAGCACTTCCCTTCAACCAAAATGTATTGTTCTGTGACTATCTATAATTGTTGGGGAATCAATTCTAGAGAACAGAAAAAACTGAATTGGTAAATGGCAATGCATTGATCTTGAAGCTTGATGAAACCGGGTTGCAGATCACAAAATTTCAACATTGTTCTTCAATGATTCTCATTTTTATTTCCCAATTTTCTGTGCATTCAGAATTTAACTACACTCCCGATCTGCACAACGTGGTTGAGCTGGGTGATGAAGGCGCATTCAAGAGTTGTAACGTTGGCAAATTTATAAACTCTCTGAATGGTGGAAGCAACACAGTCGGCCTAACCAAGACCGGTACTCGTTACTTTGCTTGTGCAACATCGGGCCATTGCCAGCAAGGGATGAAGATCAGCATCACCACCGGGGAATCACGTTCCTCCGCCGGCTCCCACGGCAGCGGGGCTGCCGGAGGCGTTACTCGACCAGGAGCTACTCATTCTTCTTCAGCGTCTTCTCAATCGCTTCAATTTCTCAGTTTCTTTGTCGCGATTGCCTCGTCTCTGGTGTTCTTTGGTCTAGTCGTCTAGATCGTTTATGGCTAGAGTTAGGAGTGGTTTTTGTAAAGATGTATAATCTAGAAGTTTGAGAGAAGACTGTATGTATATCGCTCAAAACATACTGATCTTCAATGATCATGTCTATGTATGTATATTGTATTATATAGATAAGGATACAACATGTTGGAAAAACATGGGAGAGTGGAGAAGTTTCTCCACTCCCCCACTAAGCCCACCCACTAAGCCTAAATCATTTGTTGATTCCGGCCGCTATAAATAGGTGCCTCCGGCACCTATTGTAAGATACGAAAAATCTTATACGTATTGGTACGTATCTCATGTGTTGAGAACCCAGTCTAAATTCTCTCGAATCGCTGCCTCGCCATCTCCGAGTTCGTGGATTCATCGGGAATTTTATAGCCTCCGATTCTCGTTCGTGACGTAATCAACCGAAAGACTACGATCCAAACCGCTTCCGCACAAAGGTACGGAATTCATTTCGCGTACTCGTTAGATCCGTTCTAACGGTTTCCTTTTTGGATACACGATCCTACAATGCACATCCTGGGGCACCATCCGGATATGGTGACAATCTTTGAAAAAATATTGACACCATAATGCTCACAAGAAGTTCATCCACCTTGGTGATAGGAAACTTATCTTGAATTGTAACTGCATTTAAACCCGGATAGTCAAAACAAAAGGAATATGTTCCATCTTTTTTCGGACCAACGATACTGGCGAAGAGTCAGGGCTTGTACTTGGTCATACGATCCCATCTTATAACATCTCGAAGAACAATTCAAATATAATGGTCTTCTGAAAATGAGGGTACTGATAAAGTCGTAGGTTCACCGATTTAGCTCCGGGTAGTAGGTGGATGTGGTGATCATGTGGTCGACTCGGGGACAGCCCCACGAGTTCTGCAAAAACCTCCTTAAATTAATTTAGCAGATCCCGTATCACTGTTGGTGGACCGCTGGGGTCCTCATTAGCGAGCATTGGGGAGGGATGACTGGAATCATAGGTAAGTGAGTGCAATGATGCAATTATGTGAGTAGAAATCATACATAAAATCTATTTTGGCAAAGCATCAGCCAAATGCAGCTCACTTTGTAGGTGTACGACCTTGCCATGATGCTCAAAACTCATCCGGGGAACAGAAAAATCAGTCGTCACCTTACTTAGAGTTTGCAATCACTAAATTCCAAGCCCGGCCTCAGCTCCTTGGATCAGAAGAACCAACATAGGAATTTTAAATTTCCTTGGTGGAGCATCAGAGGAACATTTTCATAGTATCATTGCCATCGCAGATATTCGCCACAGCATAGTTGTAATTGGTAGCTGCAACGACTCTGCTATATGGGGTTGGATCATATTATGGGTGCTGCCCGAGTCAATATACACCATGGGATCTTGTCCCTAGATTTGGCCTTGGACTCGCAAAGTTTGTGGTGAGTTTAGTCCCCAAAATGGTACTTCCGAACAAAAGAAATGCCCTGGTTCTGCTTGTGTTGATTCTAGTTCCAGAGTAGTCTCCACTTTTGCTTCCTAAATTTCTGCTATCTCAGGTCTTGTAGGAAGAGGTTCATCAACTAAAAGAGCCAAAAATTGCAGTGCCTTGGATTTTTGGCCAGGGAGTATTTTTTCATCACAATTATAGCACATCCCATCTACTCGCCGCATCGCCATTTCAATTGGAGACAGGTGTCGCATGGACATTGATTGGGGACTACGTGGGCTCGGAAGAGTTGGGGAGTAACCAGAGGAACTTCCCAGCAACCAGGGGCGGAGACAGTTTTCCAATATTTAAAAAAATATATTTATAGGTGTAATTTTTTTTTAATTTGATCTCCTTAAATATATTAATAGTACATGATTATATAATATGTCATAAACCTTCCTTTTCGCCAAACATCGAAGGATCAAATCCCGTCGTTGCTCTTTAATCCTTTTGGAAAACAAAAGGAAACGGTAGGAGGCCGCAAAGATTCGAACCTTCAGCTGCCAAATCTTTCAACAACTTACTGACACTAAGCCAATTGTCTTTGACGTCATTCTATTCATTCTAATAAGTAATAATCCATTATTTATGTTTGTTTCTGTTTTTAAAATATATATTTTATAGTTTTTAATATAATTATTTTTTTTAATTTAATGTTTAGTTGTATTTATGGTTTAGCACATTCTAAAGTTCTGAATTTGTTTTTGTTGTAAAAAAAATTATTATTTGCACAAAATTATGGAGATAACGATAATTACCATTATTGACTAAAATAATTTTTTTTAATAATAATATTTTTATCAAAAATATTATATAAAATAACAATAATATTAATTATTCATTTTTTTCCTACCACAACATCTAAACGTGCATACCGATCAGACCAGATTCAACCCGACTCCGATTTAATTTGCTCAAACTCAAAAAATTTGGCCCCCCTCACTTAAAATACTGACTCCGTCCCTGTCAGCAACGATCGATTGGTAGGGATGGGAAGGACCGCTGATAATGCAATGATGGATTCCGAGAGTCCATAAGTTTAGCTTCTACAAGCTTGGCTAGTCCAATAGCCTGAAAGATGGTAGTAGGCTTCAATATGGCTATTTCCTTTTGTATGTCTGTAGGAGACCTGAAGTAAAGCAATCCAAGATTGCATCTAGAGGAAGGCCTGCGACACAGTCGCAAATCCTTTCAAATGTCTGAAAAATATTTCAGATTATTTGAAAGCGAAAAATATAAAAATAAGATAATAACACAAGATTTACATGATTTGGGCGGAAAGCCTATATTCATTGGAGAATATGAGAATCAATCCACTGAGAAACAATATTGTCATGATACAACAGAAACACCGAGAATAATTAAAAGACACCAAGAAAACCTATCAAGTCACGCTGACACAGAGAGTCACATCCCAAGTCTCACATCTCTCTCTTTTTCTCTTTACCAATCTCTCTCTTTTTTTCCTGCCCATTTCTCACTAATAGTTAAAAAATCTCTCATTTATAACTAGGAATTCTAATAGTATTAGAATTCTTACAAAGAATATTAGTTCAAGTCAAACATAAGAAAATTATTATTAGGCAAATTCCTAACAATCACCCCCCTTGAATTGAATTGTCTCGTATCGGACAAACTTAATTTTCTTCTCCAAGCACCCTTCAGATGTAACTCCATGGTGTGTACCAGTCAAGTTCATCTTAAACTTACCAAATAGAATAGGGCTTCATCACTATATCCATGGGACCAACAGGCTTCACAGCAGTTGAAGTACCCGCACTTTCCTAAACAGACAAAAACTCTTTGTAATTTCTCAAAACACAATCATGCTCTCCAATACAGACGAACACTTCTCACCAAGAGAGCATCTCCTTTTCAATTCATCCACACCACTTTCACTTTTGCAATCAGAGTGAATCATCGATCTTAGAACACTAGCAGACACTCCCAAGCCACCATTAAAAAGCTACCACATGTTCTCAAACTACCACAATGCACAAGATTCCATGAGCCTTCCTTTAGGACTGGATCGGATAATGGAAATAGCAAAAAACATTGTCATTTCTGTCATCGTTTTCAGTATGTATAATCCGTTATATTAATGGACGGATATCGGACAATAAACCTTGTTTCGCTATGTAGTAGAACAATGGCGGAATGTGTTTCGGTTTCAATTAATTATACCAATTAAAAACAAAGTAACCAGTATGTATGTTACTAGCTTATGTTAAGCTAACTACTCGTGTATGTTACTTTTATGCATTTTGTAATTTTTTTTGATTTGTTTATAATGTAGAAAATAATTATTCAATTAAAAATAATATTTTAATATTTTAACAAGTCAATAATGGATTTAACGAAATAACAGTAACGAACATAGTGAAAAACGGACAAAAAACAAAATAAAATGCAATCCGCTAAATTACTGGACGAAAAACAGAGGGGCTTTTCAGTTCCGATATATCCAGTATCCACCCCTACCTTCCCTAACTCCTAAGCTTCCAAGTCATCGCGACTTTTCAACTACCATGATTTCAAGCTATTTGAATTTTTACCCCAAGGTTTAACTGGCTTATTGTCTAGCTTCAATTTCTCAGTTTCTCAATTTCTCAAGATCCACATCTGTTAACTGAAATATCTAGATTGTCTTCATCTTGACTCAACTATATCCCAAACTTGATCCAAACCACAAAGGTAATTTCAAAATATACCAACCAGCTAACAGTGTTCTTTTAAATATCTCAATTACAACTCCAAGTAAACAGGTGTATCACAACATATTGGAACACACAGATTATCACAAACTGCTTCAAAAATATAGCCAAATAAATAGTCAAAAATACTATAACAAAAAAGTTAAAACTCACACACGATTTTGTGCAAAATTTGCCTCATACACTGAACAATCAATCACCATACCTTAGGGATTCTCTTTGTTGTTCTGTGGGCTTTCCAACGGCACCAAAGTCATCGTAATTGGAGCTGTAGAACTCCGTCAATTGTTGGTCAAAGTTGACTAGACATTCCTTCACGGACAGCAACGACTTTCATGAAATTTGATAAAATTGGGACCCTTCCCAAACACACATGACCAAGAAAAATATAGCAGTTTTGTTCCTCTTTCAATGTGATTTTAAACGACACCAAGATTATCACTATCGAAGTCCACAATTTTCGGAAATCGGTGGTCGCAGTTGCGGCGATACTTGTCTACGTGGGAGATTTGATCAAAATCTTCCTTTTTTTTCTTTAACAAATCTTGTGCCCAAACATTGCAAATCCCTTATCCCAAATCATCAAGAAATAAATTTTACTACATATATTGAAATTCAACCACAGATCTCACAACATAGTCTCTCATACCACTTGTAGAAAAATATTCCATATTATGTTAAAGCGGAAAATATAAAAATAAGGCAATACATGATTTACATGATTAAGAATGAAAACCTACGTTAATGGGAGTAGAAGATAATCAATCCCAGTTAGTAGTCGACAAACGGGCGGGTCGGGCTAGCCCGCCCGTTACGGGTAAATGGGCAGGAAATTACAGCCTGGTCCGCCCGTTTTGAAAAAAACATGGGTCGGGCCCTCCTGTCCATTTAAAAAATGGGCCAAGCCCGCCCGTTTAAGAATAGTAGCCCACACGGCCCATCCATTTTATTTTATTTTTTTATTAATTTTTTAATATTTTTTATTTTTTAAATATTTTTTAATATTTTTTATTATTTTATTATTTTCAAAAAATACAATAGGTAGGCCCGGCCCGGCCATTTTTCAAAAAATGAGCCCGCACCAGCCCATCTTGGAAAATGGGCAGGCCCGGCCTGCCCGTTTTTCACACAAGGCCCGCGCTGCCCGTTAAAAAATGGGCGGGATGGACCCGTTAGCCCATTTTTTACGGGCAGGTCGGGGCGGGCCCGTTTGGCCTGCCCTATTTTCCGACCACTAATCCCGGGTCTCACACCTCTCTATTTTTCTCTATCCGAGTTTCTTTTTTTTTCCTTTTCTCAACCCTAATAGTTAAGAGATATCTTATTTATATAACAAGAATATTAATTCAAGTCAAACACTATAAATTTATTATTAGCCAAATTCAACTCTGCTGTCAGCAACAATACCACTCTGTCGGAGTTTAAATAGATTAGCGTGGTGATTGTCATATGTTGAGGGCCCAAATCGCACCTCCAAATCATAAAAAAAGCCGCCCAAGAATGTAACGGCTGGTTTTTGTACATCCATTTATACCAACAGAGGGCAGGCCCTTGCATATAGAAGGATGAAAGGGTGAGCCTATGTTCTTCATTGATATGGTAGTACTTGAAGACAAACAATCTAACAGATTGCTCCCATAAAAATAAAGCATCAAGATTTTTGGTGGTTTCAATGGTCCTGTCGAGGAGTGATCAAAGCTCGTAGGGTGGGACGAGGATTGCCCCAAAATCTTGAAGTTATGTGACAGGGAGATATCTTGTGCGACATTCTCTAAAGTTGTCGTTTGTTTCCCTTTCACCTGGGATTCAGACAGTAGATGCACCAGTGAATCAATCTGAATTTTTTCTCATATTTGAAGGTGTGAAGTCTTTCTTAGTAAATCTCGAGCTAAGCTTTCACCTCTACCTTAAAGAAGTTGCGACTTGTTTATTGCTCCGCACGCAGTTCTCCAAAGGTGAGGTTATTGTAGGCTTGGTGACAAGATTAAAGAAGCCAGGGAGGCTTTGCTGGTTTTAGGAAGAAATATGAGTTTCCCATTCAAAGAAATTGCAGCGGAATAATTCATGGCTCACGCTTTACATACATTTTTATTCTAAACATAAACCCTAAAATTACTAACTAAATAAAAGCCCAATAGAATCAACACTAAATAAGCCCAACACCCCCTCACAAGGCGAGCGTGGGTTATGGCCTATGTGAAGCTTGGACAAAAGCAAATAAGCCCAACAGTAATGGGCCCAATAGTAACGGACCCAGCAGTAATAGTTCAGTAGTAACAACTCAGCAGTAATAGGCTCAACTATAATGGGACAAGTAGTAACAGGCTCATTTGTTTTGTTATTTGGGTTTATATATATATATAAAGGAGAGGAGAGTTGAAGAGGCGAGAGGAAATCGAAGAGATGAGATAAAAATGGATTTGACAAGACTTGAAAAGAAATCGAAAAAAGTGGAATTGGAAAGACAAAAAATGGAAAAAGGAAAAAAATTGAGGGAAAAGGGAGAGATGAGAGAAAGAGTGAAATCACATGGGAAAAGAAATGTTGAAGAGAGAATGATTGTATCGAAAAAATGTAGAAATAAAAAGGATGGGAGAGAGAATGATTGAGATTGGAGAGAGTGAGAGAAATTACGTTGGGGAATGAAATTTTACTCATATCTCATGAATTTCACACTTTGTTTTAGTAAATTGCATCGAAGGGCAAGATAGAAAATAATGCTGATAATAGAATTATGTTTTGGGGAGATTATTCCAGCTATCGCCACCACAGTTAGTCGATCGGTGAAACCATTCGCCAAAAAACATTACATATCTCTCATATTTGTTTCTAGATTCAGTGAAAATAGAGCAAAAATTTAAAAGAGAAGCAGACTACAAAGATTTGAGAAAAAGAGAATGAAGAATCCATCACCGCGACTTTGCCATCCATAGGCGGTATACCTGACTGGCCGGTGGAAGGGGATTCAAGCCTATGAAAACAGTAGGAAAAGCTTATCCAGATTCAAAAAAAAAAACAAGAGTGAGGATAAGAAAGAAAGGACGAAAAATAGAGATAGGAAAAAAAAAATAATAAGGATAAAAAGTTAGGCAGTGAAGCCTTCTTGTATGGCTATTATACCATGATAAGATTAAAGAAGTCAGGGAGCCTTTGCTGGTTTTAGGAAGAAATATGAGTTCTTCATTCAAAGAAATTTCAATGAAATAATTCATGACTCAAGCTTTACATACTTTTATATACTAAACATAAATCCCAAAATTATTAACTTAATAAAAGCCCAATAGAATCAACATTAAATAAGTCAAGCACCTCGGCTGCTGTGAGTTCGGCTTGATGTTGGTGGATGATTTCGTTGGTTTATCCATCATCAGTGTTGTTGCTGCTAACGGACTGTGTTTGTGCATTTCATGGAGGCATCTTGTAACAGAGTCGCCTGGAATTGGGATTGTACCGCCCACCTGCTGGGGCAAGAAGCCACGAAGGAGCTTGAAGATGAAGATAAAGGCAGTTAAGTAACCGTTGGCCGAAGCAGAGTTTGAGAAGGAGAATCGCATCTATTTCTTATTACGTCTCTCTTATTTGTGCGTTTGTATTTCCGCTTTTATTATGAAACTTGTAGTCGTTGTTTCCGTAGTTAAAGAAGGCGTGTTTGTCCAAGGTTAGCGACTAAGGCATTGTTAGTTAAATATCAAGTTGTGATGTCGTACGATTATGAAAAGTTAATTCAAAATTTCTATCTTATCGAATCATCAGTTCTCTCTTCTCTCTTTTCTTTCACTCTCGGTGCACCGCCTCCCTCATAAGGCGGACGCTACCTTAGTCTTTGTACCAAGTTGTATCACAGTTTGTTACAACTGGTATCAGAGCCAGGTTATTGTAAATCCAACCTAAGATTTCACAATAGCTCGACGCAGGAACCGCAAACCTCAAGTAATGGTTGAATCAATACCAAAGACCACTATGGTGGAAGCCGCAGATGAAATGACGCGAGTGAAAAAAGAGCTAGTTTCTGGCAAAAAGGTCTCAAGGTCTGCACCACTAGATGATTTAGATACAGGTCAAAGTGGAGGAGATGGTGCGGAAGTGATCGAGCAGGAAGTGGAGTTGTTGAAGGTGCGCTTGGATAGGATGTCTGATGATATGCACGATAATACGGAGTGGTTCAAGTCAAAACCACCAGATCTGAGCAGTCTATGGTAATGTTTTGGCAAAGAATGGAGAAACAGGTGAATGCTCTAGTCGAAATGTTCCACAAACAAAATGCTGGTAAGTCTATCTTAGGAGAACCACCTGACAGACATGTTGGAACCTCTACTGCTAACATACGGTCACAAACAGTCTTTCATGAGGGGAATGGAATTGAGGTAGAGGACTACGGCTACGAGGATGTAGGTAGGATGAGGAAAGCAAAGATGCCATACATAAATTTTTCAAGGTTCAATGGCTTGAATCCGAGATCCTAGATAGAGAAATGCAGCTCTTATTTCTCAATATATAGCGGAATCCTGGAATATGAGAAGGTTGAATTTGCGTGGATGCATTTTGTAGGGGGATGTTGATTCATGGTTCAGTAGTTTGAGACACCCATAACCAACTAACTGGGACAGGTTTATTGCAACAACACTTATACGATTTGATACTGAAGATCCTAACAATCTGTTGGAGGACTTTATGTGTATGAAGCAGAAGATCACTGAGAGCCTACAAGATTTGCTAAGGAGGTTTGATCCACTTGTTACTTCGGTGATGATAGCTTATCCGGAGTTTGGTGAAGTGTTCTACAAGGAGAAATTCATTGGATGTCTACAATTTGAGCTAAGATCTGTTGTTAGGGCCGACAACCCTAACACCCTACTTCAAGCCATTGCCTCTGCCAAGAAACATGAAAGATCAGTGAATTATTTGGTTGATAGGATTGTGACTGGAGCTATGCAGAAGTTAAACTATAAGCCCACTAACTGCCCTGTTCTTCCAGTGCCTGCTAAGGGTAAACCTGTTATGCATCCAAAGAAAAGGAAGTTGCTATCTGATGCTGAGATGAAGGAACTTTTTGAGAAAAATTTGTGTTTCAAATGCAGAGCACCATTTGCCCTGGTCACCGCTGTACCATAAAAATCTTTGCCATTCAGTCTAAAGCAGAATAGGTTGTGAACAGCCTTGATAACTCATTGGATGAATTTATCCTGAGTGATACGGCTGTGGAGGATTGTGGAGATGAAGGGAATCTATCCTTAAATGCTATATGTGGGCATAGCAACATGAACACTTAACGAGTGAGGGGGACTTACAAAGGAGAACCCCTACAAATTTTGTTTGACAGTGGAAGTTCCCACTGCTTTGTTGATCAGTGCCTAGTGGAGAGAATGAAGTATGAGTTGGAGTATGTCCCCCCTATGATGGTGGAGGTAGTTGATGGTGTCAGGAGGTTCAGTGAGGTGAGCTGTAAGGAGTTTAAGTGGACGATGCAAGGTGAGGAGTTTGTGTGTTATCCTAGGACTTTCCCCTTACACAGCAATGATTTGATATTGGGGTGCTATTGGTTGAGATTACATGGATTTGTGATATACAATTACAAGGACACGATAGTTACTCTGGAAAAAGAAGGGAGAGCCATTGAGATCCAAGCTTATAGAGGTAAACAGGAACTGAAATACATTTCTGCTGAGAGGATGACTAAGGTGATCAGGAGTGGAATGGCTACCACTGTGGGCAAGATCTATGTAGCCAGTGGAGAACCATATGGCTCTTTCATCCATGCGGAATTATTCAATATGGAGGCAGGCAGCTAGAATCGAGTAAAGTTGGGGAGGGACTGCAAGGGCAATATCAAAGTAAAGGACTCCACAGGATCTACAAACTATGATCCTCAAGTTGAAGGTTTGAAGCAGCTCCTTAATGAATATTGTGATGTTTTCCAGGAGCCCAAGACCTTGCCACCTGTCCGGGGGTGGAACACAATATTGACCTCATACCAGGGGCAGCACCAAGGAAGCAGGTACCCTACAGAACCCCTCATTATCAGAAGGACGAGATAGAGAAGATAGTGAGTGAACTGCTTGAATCAGGGCTGATACAGAGGAGCCACAGCCCTTTCGCTTCCCTAGTGTTGTTAGTGAAGGAAAAGGATGGAGGGTGGATATTATGTGTAGACTACAGGTACTTGAACAGCTTGACAATCAAGAGCAAGTTCCCAATTCCAGTTATTGATTAGCTTATTGATGAGCTTCACGGAGCAGTGTGGTTCAGCAAGCTTGATCTGAGGGCAGGTTATTTCCAGATCAGAATGATGGAGAGGGACATGTACCTTAGCAACTTTGTCACTCACCACGGGTAGTTTGAGTTCCTGATCATGCCGTTTGGCCTTTGCAATGCACCTGCAACCTTCCCGTGCTTGATGAATCAGGTTTTTTCATCTTTTATCCGAAAGTTTGTGTTAGTATTCTTTGATGATATTTTGGTTTACAGACACAGTTGAGAGGATCACTTAGGGGGTGTTTGCAAATGCCACAGAGAAGCTGCTTTTGGCTTCTGGCGGTGGAGAAGCACTATTTGAGTGTTTGCGAAATTCACGATTGTGCTT
>JAOWBN010215392.1:0-13604 GCA_028565015.1 Pinguicula moranensis
CATCGTTTGTCTTCCAAATCATCAAGTGAACGGATCTCATTGATGACCTCTTTGACCTCAGAAATTTCGATCCTACCTGCATTGAGTTGACGCAGCAGGTGATTCACAATGTGTAGGTTGGTTTTGCATCTTAGAACATCTGTCATGTCTAGGAGATACTGAATCTTCCTTGACCAGATATTATAGTTCAATCCAAGGAACGTATCACTGGATGAGAGTTCGTTGATCAGACTAGGGGGTGTCATATTCCTACATGTACATTTTAAGGACATAAGGCAACACAATTTAATCCCCAATATAGCCAAAGATATATCTTAGCTAATTTGGCTGACAGGATTACTAATTGAGATTGGATGTGATCATAATGTAATTTATTTTGTGATAATAAGGCTACCATTGACAACTTCACAATCATGTGCAACATGATCACACACAATGCATGTGGAGATAGATATTCACTTTATGAGAGGCAATATCAAATCCAAAGTTGTTCAACTTCCACGTGTTAAATCTCATGACCAGTTGACAAATGTTATGACAAAAGAAGTGATTAGTCAAGATCTTAAATGGCAAATCGAGCATGAGAGACCTATGACACCAATTTGATTGGCAGTGTTGGATAGAGTTTGACGTAATTAGTTGTAAAGTAGAGCGATGCTTTAAAAAATTTAGTAATTAGAGACTTTGCCTATAAATAAGCATGCACTGTAGACCAATTTACTTTTGACATCATCAGAGCTAGGTTCGTCTGAATCGGAATACAGAAAAAAAGGCTCGGGTTAGGGTACAGGTGATGTACCATTATATGAAGGTCCCAAATTTTATTCCCCATGAGGAAGTTTGAATATTGGGGATGCCACTTTGATAGTTTGCGGGAGATACGAAATTATTTGATTTTCTATTATGGAATGAATATCCATATGCAAGTTCAATGAAGAATAGTGACTATTAAATGCAATTGTAGAAAACATGGCATTGTATATGTCATAAAGAAATGCAAATAGTTTGCAATAAATGTGAATTGCATGTTATATATATATATATATATATATATGTGTGTGTGTGTGTGTGTGTGTTTGTATGATGAACATATATGAAAAGAAAGTTGAGAAAATAAGTTGAGAAGAAAAGCTTACATAAATTTTTTGTTCTTTGCATTTTCGTTATGTTGTTATCACTTCATTATTTATTTCACAACATGTTCTCAGCACGACTCTACTACTTAGCTGTTATCACTTCATTATTTATTTCACAACATGTTCTCAGCACGACTCTACTACTTAGCTATTCACATTCTTGCTAAGGTAAAGTCAATTAATTATTGTTATAATGTATAATCTTTATAAACTTTAGTTTCTGGCTCTGGACATCACGGGAAATAATTACCTGTCTTGGACTCTTGATGCTGAAATCCATTTAGATATTATGGGTGTTAGTGATGCCATAAAAGATGCAAAATAAAGCATATCAACAAGATAAAACGAAAGCTACCATATTTATTTGTCACCATATTGGTGAGGAGCTCAAAGCAGAATACCTCACTATAAAAGATCCTGCAGATCTTTGGAAAAATCTCAAAGAGAGGTATGATCATCAGAAGGTAATACTTCCAAAAGCTCGTTATGATTGGTTGCATTTATGCTCACAAGATTTTAAATCTGTAAGCGAATACAATTCAGCCATGTTCAAAATCAATTATCAATTGAAGTTATGTGATGAAAAGATTACCGATGAGGACATGTTAGAGAAAATATTCTCTACTTTTCATGCAACTAATGTGCTCCTGCAACAACAATACCGTGAAAGAGATTTCAAAAAGTACTATGAACTGATTTCATGTCTTCTTGTTGCTTAACAAAGTAATGAGTTGCCTATAAAAAATCATCAATGACTCCCTAGTGGTTCTACTCAATTCTCGGAAGTGAGTGTGAATACATTTAACCAAGGCCCTCATCGTGGTCGTGGACATGGAAATAGGAGAACTCATCCTTATACTCACCACAATAATCTAAAAAATACAAAAAATGTTTGCCATTGATGTACGATGAACAATTATTGGTCTCGTACCTGCCGTACGCCAAAGCCCCTTATAAATCTCTATCAAGCTTCAATAAAAGCTAAAGGGAAGAATGTGGAGACAAACTTTGTTCGAAATTCAATGCAGAATGTATAAATGAACTTTGTTCAAGATGATTTCCTCCATGGCCAATTTGATGTCACACATTTAGATGTTGTTGATTTTCTTGTCCACCCCAATTCTATGACTAGTGGCAAAAAAAATTTAACTTTCTTTATATTTTTTTTATTTCTCAGCATTACGTTTTACTTGTCATGTAATAATTACTTTATCATAGGTAATAAAATATTATTTAATTTTGTTTATTATTTCTTAATTTTACTTATTTGTTGAAGATACTATGAACTTATCCAAGTCAAATGAGATGGATGCATGTATCGCAGCCAGTGCAACAAAACACAACATACTCAACAATAAAAAAATATTTTATTTTTCTATCCACAAGATAAGCATATGTTAATACAATATCTGATAGTGCAAAATTAATTGAAAGTAAGAGCACAAATTCTACTACCAAAAGGAACAAATATTACAATTGATGATGCTTTGTTCTCATCTAAGTCTTGGTGAAATATGTTGAGTTTTAAAGACATTCGCCGAAATAGATATCATATCGAGACTATAAATGAAAAATGAAGAATACTTATTTATCACATCAATTATTTTGGGTAACAAATGTATCTTAGAAAGATATTACCAATAATGTCCTCTAGAATGTATTATACAACAATAAAAATAGTTGATGCTTATGCTATTGAAAGACTAAAGACTACTAAAACTTTCAAAGTTTGACATGGTCAGTTGGGTCATTCTGGATTATTTATGATACGGAAAATTATAGAGAGTTAACATGGTCATTCAATGAAAACTAGAAGATTTTTCAAACTAGTAAATTTTCATGTGTTTTTTGCTCACAGGACAAACCGATTATAAGGCCTTCATTAAACAAAGTTGGGTATGAGAATCTTACATTTTTTGAAAGAATTCGGGAAGATATATGTTGGACTATACATCTACCCTGCGAACTATTTAGATATTTTATGTTTTTGATTAATGCATTAACTAGATGATCACATGTGTGCTTATTATCTACTCTTAATTTAGCTTTTGCAAAACTATTTGCACAAATAATTCAATTGCGAGCGCATTTTCCTGATTTTCTAATAAAGAAAATTCGCCTAGATAATGTTGGTGAATTTTCATCCCAAACCTTCAATGACTATTGTATGTCAATTGGGATAACCATTAAAAATCATGTTGCTCATTTTCATACATTAAATGGTTTGGCTGAATCACTCATTAAGTGTCTTCAACTAATTGCAAGGTCAATGCTCATGCATTCTAAATCCTCCGTATCTATTTGGCGACATGCAATTTTGCATACAGCAATACTTATTCGTATAAGGCCAGCAAGTAATAGTAAATTCTCTCCAATGCAAATGATTTATGGTCAAGAACCAAATATTTTCCATCTAAGAATATTTGGATGTGCGGAATTTGTATCAATTGCTCCTCCACAACGCACAAAGATTGATTCTCAAAAGAGGATGAGAATATATGTTGGATATGAATATCCATCGATAATTAAATTTTAGAACCATCAACTTGAGATTCATTTACAGCAAGATTGTTAATTATCATTTTGATAAATCAATTTTTTCAACATTAGGGAGAAAAAATAAACAGTTGAAAAAGACAATATCCTGACATGAATCTTCACTATCACATTTTGATCATCGTTCTCGACAATGTGAACTTGAAGTTTAAAAGATTATTTATTTGCAACATTTAGCAAATCAATTGCCAGATGCATTTATCGATCTGAAGAAAGTAACCAAGTCCCATATATATAAAAAAAAAGTCCCATATATCAACTGCAAATGCACCAGTTAGACTTAATATCCCAGAATGACAAGTTTATACCGCAAATGAATCTAAAAAACGCATGAAGCGTGGAAGACCAATCGGTTCCAAAGATAAAAATCCTAGAAAAAGAAAAGATAAATGACATAAATGAAGAAATTCAGATACCTAAAAATGAGGAGATCTCCATAAATTATGTCGTAACAGAAAAACAATGGAATCGAGATGAAACAAATGTCGGTAACATCTTTTTTTGTAATATAGCATGAAATATAATGGAAGAAAATGAGGATACTGAACCTACATCTATGGAGGAATGTAGGTGCATATATTATTGGCCAAATTGGAAAGAAGTAATTGCTGCAAAGCTTAGCTCTTTAAAGAAACATGAAGTTTTTGGACCAGTAGTCCGTATATCAAATGGTATAAAACAAGTGGAATATAAATGAGTATTTGTACGAAAATGAAATGAGAAAAATAAAGTCATGAGATATAAAGCATGGCTTGTCGCTCAAAGTTTTATCCAAAGATCATATATTGATTATAAGAGTCTTATTCTTCTGTGATAGATGTAATCACATTTCGTTATTTAATAAGTTTAGCAATTCATGAAAAGTTTGAAATGCGATTAATGGATGTGGTAACAACCTATTTATATGGATCACTGGAAAATGATATTTATATGAAAATTCTTAAGAATTTAAAGTATCCGAAGCACAAAGTTCTAACTCTCTAGAGATTTATTCGATTAAATTAAAATCTCTATATGGACTTAAACAATCCAGACATATGTGGTTCAATTGTTTGAGCACATATCTATTGAAAGAAGACTATAAAAATGATCCAATACACCCATGTATTTTTATAAAATAATCTGGATCAGAACTTGTCATCATTATTATTTATGTAGATGACTTAAATATTAAACTCCTGAAAAGTTATCAAAGGCAGTAACTTATTTGAAATAAAAGACTTTGGAAAAACAAATTTGTGTTTAGATCTTCAAATTGAGCACTTGACAGAAAGATTTTTTGTGCATCAACCATAATTATTTTGAAAATGGCATAGAAAATTTTATATGGATAAAGCACATCCATTGAGTACACCAATGGTGGTAAGATCACTTGATGTAAAAAAGGATTCATTCCATCCTAATGAAGATAGTGAAGAACTTCTTGGTCATGGAGTACCATATCTTAGTACAATTTGAGCACTAATGTATCTTGCTAATAACATACGACCTAATATATCATTTTCGGTATATTTATTAGCAAGATATAATTCATCTCCAACTAGAAGACACTGGAATGGAATCAAACACAATTTTCGGCATCTTTGAGGAATAATGGAATGGTTATGTTGATGCTGGATATTTATTAGATCCATACAAAGTTAGATCTCAAATGTGTTATCTGTTTACTTGTGGAAGTACAATTATTTTGCGGTTCTGTTTAACAAACATTAGTCGTTACTTCTCCAACCATTTAGAAATCCTTGCAATTCATGAAACAAGTCGTGAATGCATTTGGTTAAGGACCATAACCCAATATATTCGTGGAATGTGTGGCATGGAGACCAATAAAGACATCCCAACTATTCTTTATAAAGATAATGCAGCTTGCATTGACCAATTGAAATAGGATTTCATTAAAGGGGGTAAAACGAAGCATATATCACTCAAATTTTTCTTTACACATGACCTTCAAGAAAAGATTGATATCAATATCTAGCAAATTCATTTAAGTCACAATCTGGCATATTTGTTCACCAAAGCACTAACTACTGCAACTTTTAAAAAGTTGACAAAGGGATCGAAATTAGGAAGCTCTAAGATGTGTACAAAAGGGAGAGATGATAAAATCATGTACTCTTTTTCCTTCACTAGGATTGTTTCCCACTGGATTTTTTCCTTGTAAGGTTTTGCTTTATATGGCCCATGACTCTCTTAGCTAGGTCTGAGGGCTTTGCATTACTGATACTACTCTATCTTGCACACACATGAATTCCTTTCAAGCTTTTCACTAAAAATGAGTCTCCTTCTTGTGACAGTGTTGTGTGTATTCGCTAGGTGAAATTTTTTTATTTAAGAACTCCACGTCATATTCATTCCTCAAAGTCCAGTCTCTTAATACATCAGTAAAATACTGAGGACTAACCGACCTTCAACCAAAACACTTCCAAAGTTAACATATATTTTGATCAAGCTTCACGAGGTAGTTTTAAGTTTATAAAATAATGCATGAAAACATATGGGTGTGTGTAGCTGGATGAAAACATATGAGTTTGTGTATCAAGGCCGGTCCATGACTGATGCTTTCAGAGAACCAACTTTATGCTTTGAATTTTTGTTTGGCACTCGTAAATAAGTGGACAGTGTATTCATTCATTTTTTGGGAGTAATACAAGATTTAATTGATCCAAAAAATAATGAATAAAACCTTAAACCCTGATGAAATTCAAAATTCTTCATGTTTTCTCCATCTTTATAGTACGTTTGTTTAGAGATATCACATCTGTCATAACTAGACAGACTTTGTGGCTCGTCTTCATCACTATACCAGTCTTCTTTTCCAACATTTTGTGGTTTTGATGATTAGACACAAATCCTTTGTCTTTCTTCTTCATGTTAACTAACTTTTGAACCAATTTCTTACGAGTTGGATCCTTATCATGGAATATGTCCTCATCATCAGAACCTTCAGCATACTTCACCACTGCATCAAATCCTTCATCAATAGGCCCAACTTGTTTTGCCTCTACATTTTTTAAGTCATCATCATTGCTTTAAGTAATCTTGATTCGCCTTCTTTAACTACTATGAATACAATCAATAAACCTGTATGTAGCTGGAACGAAATATATTGGCATAAGGTTAACAATTAAATTAAGTTTGGAAAAGAAGAAAGAAAGTTAAAGCATGAATGCTTTAATTCACCCTTAACTACCTATAATTTAAACATTGTACACAAAAGAGAAACGATTATGAAACTGTCCCATTCAAAGTCAGCACCAAACTTTTTCTTTTTGATAATTAAAAAATTTCCATTAAAATAAAAGGAAAAAATAGCCCCGGATGATTACATACAAAGTCGGGCAGTACCGGGCAGTACCCCAAACCGAATCTATATAAGTCTCACAAACCAACATGCCAGATACCATTGGCTCTCCTACCTATTTAAGTACTGTAACCCACACTATTCCAAAAATATTGGATTAGTGGTGACATAGGATCGTCGCCTGTGGGATTGTGGAGAATTCACTTGAAAATTGGGCCCTGACTTCTGTAAATAGCACCTTCCTACCGAGAGGCCGAATCCCAATTTTCCTAAATCCGGCCCAAACGAATCTGAGCCCAGAGAGTTTTCAGCCATGTCCAAATTATGGCCCATTTTCAGGCCCACACCAAAAATTGAGGGTGCTAATTCCGCAAAATCTACCGCCATTTCCGCATACGATTGGCTCCCTTCCAAACGAATCTTTAGCGCATGATTGGATTTGGCGATGTCAGCGACGACTGTCCCAACATTTTTAATCCTGTCCTGTTGTCTCAAACTGCTCTCAACTTTAGTGCTGGATCTCGTGGGCAGAGCTAGAAAATCGGAGGAGTTGGGGAAAATTTCCTTCACCACCGTTTTTGAATTGGCCGGCCCTTTCTTCGCCCCCGAGGATTTCGATTTCTCCATCTCTTCCTCAGCAAAAATACTCACGGTTTCCCCACCTATCTCAACCTCGACAGTGAAGGAGTTGTGCATCGTCATCTCAGTCACGATTAGCACCAAACTGTACAAGAGTTTTTCCTGATCTGCCGTGCAAGGCGATACTTTGACGGCCCATCCAAGCGTGCTTGCCATGGCCATGAAGAAGCGCGTCTCCAAGAATTGTATAGGAGTCCCATATTTGTGGAGCCATCCCATTCCGCCTTATCTTTTGTTGGATAATCCATCTCGAAGTCTGCAGAAGTCAGCCCCCGCCCAAGCCTTTTCAGCAGCAAGCAACAATTCATTTGCTTGTTCAGATTGGAGGCGTATCAACTACTCACCTCCCTCTAATGGAGCTACCGTAGCCTCCGTGTATCGCACACCGTGCAGCACCGCAGCAACTTGTTCAGAAGGTGATGGATGATGCAGGTCCCCAATCAAGCACACTTTGAGCCAGCCTATCTTCTCCCGCGTTGGCTCGAATTGAATCCGAGGCTTGAGAGCCTTACCTGAAGATGGTGAAGGGCATGACGCAGAAGGTTCTTGCCTTCCTGCCTCGCATAGCACCTGTACTTCTGTGATTTTTGAATGCACCATGGATACACGTAACTGGTAGGCACCGACTGTCAGACCATTGAGCTCCTTCTCAAGCTTCATAATCCCCACGAAAGGAGCATAGCGGACAAAACCGTATCACCACCCCACTTTATCCAGGTTGCTCGGTAGGTAGATGTACCTTACATGACCAAACTTAGAGAAGAATGGCTTTATCTCTTGCGTGGTCCAATTGACAGAGAAGTTTGAGACATATAAAGAGATTGTCTCCTCTGTCAACCGAGCTATGAAGTTGTTATACTTATTCACTCGTTGTGTCAATGGTGTTGCTACCTTGCTGTAGGTTTCTGGATGAAGGAGTTTTTTTTAGATCCTTGGACTAGGTGCCATTCCCCATCTTTAGATAGCTCCTCCAATGGAGAGAGCCCAATCGGTTCCACTGAGTCGCATCCAGCTGAGGTTGGAGATTGATCTTCCTGATCATTTCAAACAATAGAACATGCACAGTTAGCTACCTCTTCAAAAGGTGTACCTCGGGGAGCCTCCACCGATGAAAGACATAGAGTTGGATGGGGCGAGTTCGGTTCGCCAAGCCAAGGTCTTGTTCGCAAACCCATCACCGGGATCGATAATACCTTGGTGACACTATAGAACTGGTCTTGTTCTGCTTGCCCCAGAGTTATTTTGCTGATGGTGAAAACTAAGTCAGCACCAAACTTACCAAACGTTTGAGCAAACATTTTCTCTATTTCTTCATAACCATCTCCTTAATTATCATCTATTAACAATAGTTTCATTTCTTAGTAATTCTATCTGTGTACCATGACCATGATGTTGTCTTACTCAACTTTCTGAAAGGCAAAAGAGCTCATTAATAATCAAACCTTGGATTAAACAATATCAGCACTGTTGAAGAACTAGAAACACTAGTCAATGAAGTACTTGAAAGCAGTGGGTGCAACAACTACTCAAAGTTCAACTAATTTAAGTTTGATGTTTTAAATTTGTAGATCAAAATGTAACAGCCTCAGCCAACAATGACGACACTATCCTGGAGAATTGGAAGACAAAAGGGAAAAGTGGTCTGAGACAGAAAAGGAGGATAATAGATGGAGGATGAGAGATGATGCACATGGACAAGACACAAGCTTGCAGTCCGTTATCATGGGAATACCACGTCGTAGGAAACTTTTGAGTTGTATAGTTGTTATTTTCGTGTTAAGCGTGTCATGTTAGTTAATGTAGTTGCTAAGCGTATTTCGTTAGTTGATATGATTGTATTAGTAGACTAAAAGTATGTAATCTCATGCTGATGAAAGCAGTTTTTGGAAAGAAAAGTTTCTGAATTCTTTCTCTTCAACTTTTCCTCACAACTAAGTCTTCGCCTTCCTTTACTCTTCCATGTTTCCTTCCTTCACCAAAGATGTTGCGTAACTTCCTGAAGTAACCAGGTTGTTTCAAGTGATATAAGAGTCAGGTTAACTGATCCAACCACCATTCCCCCCAAAAAAAGCTAAAAAGGAACAAAAGACCCCAAATCATGGTTGAACTGCAGAACAAAGTCCCCTATGAAAAAGTCATGGATGAAATTAAATGAATTAAACATGAAGCTTTGCTTGGAAAAAAACTTGTCTGTTCTTTTCGCCCGGAGGATCCAGACCCTGATCCAAATGTATGAAGGAAATTCATATGATGCAGTCTCAACTGAATAAATCCACTGAAGAGATGCAGAGGAATATGGAATTGATGCGAAACCAGTCTACCAGGTCAGAAAAATCTGTGATTTTGTTTCAACAGAACATACAAAAACAAATTAATGTTATTGTTGAGTTAGTACATAGACAGAATGGTCAGAAATCCATTATGGGAGAGCCTCTAGAATTCCCTGCAGGGACGTCAGGCATTAAGTTTCCATAGGAGAGTCTAAATCATAGGATATCTCCTGTTATGAATAGAGGGTTGGAAGTTGAGGATTATGGATATGAAAATCTTGACAAAGGGTGTAAAGTAAAGATGCCTTACACTGATTTCCCACACTTTACTGGTAATAATCGTGCTTCATGGATTCAGCATTTCACTTGATACTTTTCAATCTACACTGGCATTCATTACCATGAGAGGATTGATTTTGCTAGAATGCACCTTGAAGGGGATGCTAATGCCTGGTTTAGAAGTCTCATGCATAGCAAACCTACTGAATGAGAGGATTTGTTTTGTGTCATCCTCATCCGTTTTGATCTTTATGATCCTAATAACTTATTGGAAGAGTTTGTGTCTAAAGCAAGGTGCAAACGAGACCTTGCAAAAAACTGTTGAGAAGGTTTGATGCTCTTGTACCTTCTGTTATGATCATGCATCTTAAATTTGGTGAGTCCTTCTACAGAGAGAATTTTAGTAGTTTCTTGCAGTCTGAGTTAAGGACAACAGTTAGATCACACAACCCCAATACAGTGCTCGAAGTTATTGCTACAACAAAAAGGCAGGAGCTCTCAGTGAACTCCCTTATCGATAAAGTGATTGCTAGTGCTACAATGAAACTAGGCACTAAAACTGCTAGCAAACCTGGTACACAGATCCAGAACAAGAATAAATTTGTTGCCCTTGAAGTCAAAAGAAAATTTATATCTGATGCATAGATGAAGGAGCGAATAGAAAAGAAACTATGCTTAAAGTGTAGAGGACCATATGCTCCTGGTCATCAATGTATTACCAAGATATATACACCGCAAGCATAAACCAATCCTGTAATTGTATCAGTGGACTCTGTGGCTAGGAAGATTAACAATGAAGAAAATGTAGCTAGGGAAGAATCTGATGAGGGTAGTTGTCTATCCATCAATGCCATATGCGGAAATACAAGTCAAAATACTTACCGAATCAGAGGATTATGCAAGAGTGAGTCTCTCCATATACTTATTAATGGTGGGAGTTCTCACTGCTTTATGGATCAGAAGTTCTCTAACAGGATGTGCTGTAACTTGGAGTATGCAAAGCCTATGGTGGTGGAAGTTACTGATGGTGTTATAAATGTCAGTAAGGTAAAGTGTAAGGACTTCAAATGGACAATGCAAGGTGAAGAGTTCTCTTGCAACCCCAAAACATTTCCTCTTCAAGGTTATGATCTGATAGTGGGAGGTGAATGGTTAAAAAACATTGTCCAATTTCATACAATTATAGCTAGATGATAGTCATATTTAACAAGGATGGCCAACAAATACCGGTATAAGCCATCAAAAGTATAGAGGAATTGAAATATATGTTTGCAAAAAAGATGGCCAAATTAATAAGGGGTGGATTAGCCATTGTTGTAGGAAGAATATGTACAACAACAACCTTTGATGATGATGAATTATTAAATGTTGAGTTAATTTGTTTGGACGTTGGACTTATAGACAGTTTCGTGATCAAAGAAAATACTACTGGAAAATTTGAGGTCGTGGAGATTATAGTCCAAGGAAGTGAGGAGACCTTCAAGTTTAAATTGGATCTCTTGTTGAAAAGTTTTGCGGATATCTTCCAAGAACCTACAACATTACTACCTATAAGAGGAGTGAAGCATAGTATCACCCTTATACCTGGGGCTGTCACTAGGAAGCAAGTCCAATACTGCACACCACACTATCAAATGGATAAGAAAGAAAGAATTGTGGGGGAACTGTTAAACGCGGGGCCGATCAGAAGAAACCATAGCCCATTCGTGAGATATTTGATGTGAGGAAAAGACAACTCAATCGGTTCACTTTCTCAAGGTCGGGTAAAGAAGAAGGATGGAGGGTGGCGCATGTGTGATGATTATAGATAACTTAACTGTCTCACAGTGAAAAGCAAATTTTCTATTCCCATAATTGATAAACCACTTGATGAGCTACAAATCTGGACATTTCCAGATAAGGATGGTGGAGAAGGACATCTTTATGAATATCTTCATCACCACCACGGATAGTTTGAGTTTCTGGTTATGGCATTTAGTTTGTGCAATGCTCTAGCCACCTTCCAAAGCTTAATGAATTGGGTATTCTCTAATTTCCTTAGAAAATTTGTACTAGTTTTCTTTGATTATATTTTGGTGTACAATAAAAGCTGAAAGGATCATCTGGACCACCTTAGGAAAGTGTTAGAGGTGATGAGGAAGAATGCATTGTATGCTAAGGAAACAAAATGTTCCTTTAGCGGAGTTTTATTGATTACATGGGGAACACCATATCGTAGAAAAGAGTGGCTACTGATCCTACCATGATTAAGGTCATGGTAGACTGGTCGAGACCTACAAATCTCAAGTCCTTGATAGGGTTCTTGGGACTAAATGGCTATTACCGAAAGTTTATCAAGGATTATAGGATTATCAGCAGGCCCCTCACACAACTACTAAAAAAGGTTCATTCCACTGGAATGAGGAGGCCGAACGTGCTCTGAAAACTTGGAAGACACCCATGTATATTGCCCTTGTACTATGCCAATCCCTTGGACAAAGATAACAGGCCCTATCCACATATGAGAAGGAACTTTTGGCTATAAAAAAATGGACTGGGTATCAAGGTGCGCCATTCGTGATCAAGACTAAAGGTGCTTATTTGGAAAGCGGAAATCGGAAATTTCCATTTCCAAAAATTTCTCTTTCCGAGTTCCATATCCATAGTCTTATTTGGAAGAATGGAACGAAAATGGAACTGATTTTTTCTTCCGAACTGAGTTCGGAACGGAAATGGAAATAGGTAATCGGAAATGGAAATTTCCAATTTCCGAACTCGTAATTCGAAATTTGAATGCGGAAATGGAAATGGAAACGAAAACGTAAATGGAAATTTTGAACTAACGTTTTTTTTTTAAATCGCATTTTTTTATTTATTTTTAGCCCTATTGCCCTAATCACTGATTAGTTCATTCGACTTCTCCTCCCGCAAACCGCAAGCGCAAGTTGCATATCCTGGAATCCAGCCAACGTACGCAAGTTGCAGACAGCCGACGGGCATATCTTGGAAATTCCAATGAACTAACGCAACCCAGTTCGCATCTTCTCCCCCCGCAAGCCGCAGAAGGGCATATCCTGGAATCCAGTAAACTCACGCAAGTTGCAGACGGGCATATCCTAGAAATTCTAGTGAACTAACGCAACCCAGTTCGCATCTTCTTCTCCCGCAAGCCGCAGAAGGGCATATCCTGGAATCCAGTAAACTCACGCAAGTTGCAGACGGACATATCCTAGAATCCAATAATCGATGATTCACGCAACCCAGTTTTCTCTATGAGACGGCAATAACTGACGCTCAGACAATCACATGATAAGTTCTTGATCAAGACGGTATCGTATGAAATTCTTGTTCACTTAATTTACGGTTATCCCTGAAATTTGAGACTTGAAAGTTGAAATAATTGTTCAAGTTACTCTGGTTTAGTGGTTTATATTCTTGAAA
>JAOWBN010215403.1:0-13603 GCA_028565015.1 Pinguicula moranensis
TATAACTTAAAAATGTTCATGTTATACAAGTTTTTAACTTTTTAATTTTTATAAGTTAAAAAAGTTTATAAGTTACTTTACTACGTTTTTATGTTTTACAAATTACTATTTACTAAGTTTTTATGTTTTATAAATTATATAACTTGTGTCTTGTTACTTGTACAACATTTTAAGTTTTACAAGTTAAAAAAATTTATAAGTTGAAAGTAATAAATTTTTTAAATTTTATATAAGTTTATGATTTTTATAACTTTTCATACCCTAAAAACTCTAAAACCTAAACCCTAAAATAAAAAAAAATTAAAAAAAAAAACAAAAAACAAAATATGCCACTTTTCCGGCGGTTTGACCGGTTGAAATCAATTTTTTTTTTTGAATAATATTCCGGCCGGTTCCGGCCGGTTGAAACCTCCGGAAACCGACGGTTTTAATGTTTTTGATTTATTTTTATTCAAACCTCCGGTTTTGTAACCTCCGGTTTTTGAAACCTCCGGTTTGCAAAACCGCCGGTTTAAAAACCTTCGGTTTGCAAAACCGCCGATTTTAGCCGGTCCGAAAACCGACGATTAGCCAGTTTTCGGTTGAAAATGCCCATGTCTAGGAAATTCAAGCGAATCAATCAACCGACAAAATATGTCCTAAAATGAAAAGAAATTCACACTGCAGATAGTACAGTGGTATTATTACTGCAGGGAAACTAGTGTAATAGGAAGAACAGTGTGTGAAGATTTTAAATATGTGTGCTGGCGATCAAGTCAAGTGGTGGGCTACTGCTCCTCACCTCATCTTGAAAATACAATTCGCTTTTCATATGAAACCAGTATTGAGTGCACAATAACAAGAACGTTTTGCTTAGAACTACTGTAGGAAATTCCTAAATCATTTGAATATTTGAGTTAAATTGGATTATACATATATTTTTTTTTGTGAAAAGTGGGATTAAACATATATGACTAGAGTAGAGGACTGAGGAGGTATCCAGATTGTTTTTGTTTCTAGAATACATACTACTCCATCAAATCTGTTTAATCAAATAAAAATAAACATTATATTTGATATAAAATAGAGTGTTGAGCCAGCCGTGTAAGAAATATGTCATGCATGACAACAACCACCTTTCTAAAGGGTCATCTTCCGTCACCTATATCATGGAAAACAATGAAATAAGACTGCATGGAAATTAAAAATAAGCTTATTATATGATTATTTTTTATATCTGAAATCCCTAATAGAAAATGATGGGATAAGCTTCTTAATGAATAGGAAGACCACCTGGCCTTTGCTTTCTGTCTGAGCTTCGTGTCCGAATTGTTGCCTCATGCCTGAAACTTATTAATTTCTTCCCCTTGATTTGGTCCAAACATATTTTATCATTAACCTGCCGTCTGCCACGTTAGTGAAAGAATTAAATAAAACGAAACTCCTCGACCTCCGTTCCTGGTGTCTGGACCTTAGTGTTTCATTCACCATGTTCTCCTCTTTTTCCGTGTTTTGTTATGTTGGGTTAGATAGAAGATTCTGACAAAAACCACTACTCAAACTCCAGGTGGAGGGGGGAATCGACCGACTTAGAGGAAAATAAACAAGCGACCTAGTCATGATTTTGACTCAGGGACCAAATGCACTGTATGAACTCACGGACGAAAATGGGGAGTTTACGATATTCGAACTTACATATAACCATATATAATATATGATATGGATGACCTAAAAGAATATAATATATAATATGAAAAATGGTATCCTTCCTGTGATTCTAAGTGCTCCCCATATCTCCATTCCTAGAATTAAATACGTATGTGAATGCATGGTCCCTTCCCTTGTGTATGTAATATATATGTATTCTATTCGGTGGTTACAAAAGTCAGAAATAGTGCTTACTTTCATGGTCCAAATCACGAGCAGATATGTTCCAATTCCAAGTCCAAGGGAAAACATTTTCTTTGCGAGTATTTCATTTATGACTAATTGACGAACAACCAACGCCGGATCTCCATGGAGTCGAGTGGGGTAAAATAAATTAAAAAAAATTATGATTTTTTTTTAATAATAATAAAATTTATTTTCACCTCTTCAATAAATTCATTGAATCTTCCCACAACCAGACGTTACCCACGAAACCGCCTCCGTGTTTGAATTGGAACGAAATTTGTCTCATTCTTTTGTAAAGAAAGTGACTATTGTGGAGCTTCCCATAAATATCTGGAGATCTTACAAAGGCCAAATTATATTACCTACCTGCTTGTGCTTCGTTTTATATTCTTGAAATCGTACGTTCGCATTTACTATCCACACAACAAGTAGTTAACTTATGCTTTGTACACGTGATGTTGGGAGGGCCACGTTTTTGTTCGTAATTGGTCATAATGTTGGAAATAAACAAATGAAAGATGATTGTTACCTTTTTCTATTAAAATTATTTGATCAGAAACTCTTGCCATGAACATGGTCAGTGGCTTAGTGCCCAGGGCAGGGGGAATGTACTGAAAGAGGAAGGGTACAAAATGATTCAGCTGTCCTGATGAACAGGGGATTTAGGAGGAGTTCGGGAAGAAGGAAGTGATTAGTGAAACCAGAGACGAGATTTTTTTTTTTTTTGTAGTTAAACTTTCATTATAGTAAAAAGAGTACAGGAAGTGAAGCAAAACATGTGCTACACTTGAACAGGTGATAAGGCGTTTTGCCCTGATTCTAGTGAATAAGCTAAACAATCTCAACTAGTACATAATGATAATGAGCAGTAAGAAGTCAGAACTCTAAACCAATCGCTCAAAGTTGTTCCTTTGTGGTTGAGTTGTAGCAAGTTTTATCCATTCCAAAGCTTGTGTAGGGGGTGACATACAATCGAATCTAATCGCATTTCTTTCAGACCATACTGCCCATACGACCGCTTCCCATGTAGCCTTCCAAATATTAGATCCAGTCGCACTTCTTATTTTGCTCTTGTAGGCATTGAAGTGCCTATGTAAATCATCAACATCTGCATATGCAATAGCAAACCAGTTGTATAATTTCAGTCCATAAGTATCTTGCCTTGGAGCATTGGATGAAGAGATGTGCAGCAGATTCCAACTTCCAGCCACAAAAGACACAGCAGAGCGCATCTGCAGAAAAATGCAATCCTCTTCTCATAAAATTTTCCATGGTTTGCACCCTATTTGCAATAGCCTCCATAAGAATATCTGTACTTTCCTTGGAGGTACATTACCCCAAACCTTGGACAAATAGCTCCTCTTAGAGTGAGGCTAACATTGTCTCTCCCTCAAGACCGCATAAGCAGAGAAAACAGAGTATTCCCCTGTATTCTCTACTGACCAGTGCCATTTATCGTCTTTGTTTGCATTGAAATTTCTCTGCGACAAAATGGAGATCAGATCAACTAGTGCGTCCTCCTCATGAAGTCTGATAAGACGCCTAAAGGTGAAGCTCCATGTTGAGATTACGTTCGCTCCATTACAGATCTCTGCAACTGTGAAGTATTTCTGAGTACTCAACTTGTACATTCCTACAAACCGTAAAGGTAGAATACCTTCCCCTGACCAATCATAACCCCAGAATAACGCTTTATCCCCTTTGGAAAGGGATAACTGCAGTCTGCTATTCATAAAATCATCCGAAGTCAATTTCCATATATCTGACCACTACACAGAAACTGCATCAGGTAAGGTGACTAACTTCCAGTGGTATAGATGATCTGGATCTCTGAAGTACTTTGTTCTAATGACTGCAAACCATAGAGAGTCAGGAGAGTTTCTCAACCGCCAGAACCATTTTCCAAGTAGAGCCTTATTCATCAATCCAATTTTTTTTTAGACCAAGGCCCTCTTCCTCTACCTTAGCACATAGGTTTGACCAGGAAACCCAGTGTATAGGGCACTGACATGTATCATATTGCTGCCAAAGTAATTTACTAATCATACTTTGAATCTTCTTACAAACCTGCTCCAGGGCCTTAAATAACGAGAGGTAGTAAATCGGTATGCTGGATAACACTAATTTCACCAAGAGTAAATTTTTCAGCAAAGTTTAAGAGTTTGTTGCTCCATTGTTGAATCCTACCTTTGATCACAGTTAACATTTTGTCCCACATTTTAATACGTTGAGGATTATCTCCAATCGGCAAGCCCAGGTAAATGAATGATAGCTCTGCAGTCTTGCAATGAAACACCTGTGCAAATTGATTCATAGACTCTGCACTTGAATTTATTCCATATAAGCTATTCTTTGCAAAGTTGATTGATAGACCCGACATTAACTCAAAGATCCGCTGTATCCCTTTCATTGTTTGGAGGTTATTCTCTATGATTTCAGCAAACAACAAAGTATCATCTGCATACTGCAGATGAGACACCTTCATCCTGCAGATGAGACACCTTCATCCTTCCAACTCGCACACTTTTCCACTGTCCCAGCCTTTCAGCCTCGTTAATGAGTAAGTGTAAACCGTCCACAACAATCAAGAAGAGGAAAGGAGAAAGAGAATCTCCCTATCTGAGACCCATTTTCATCTTAAATTCACCACCACAGCTGCCATTGATCACCACTGCCGCATATGGAGTAGTAAAACAAGCTGCCATCCAGCTTATCCATTTCGGGAAGAAACCCATCTTCCTTAACATATGTAGAAGGTATTGCCAATCCACCGAGTCAAGTTCCTTGGCAAAATCCACCTTTAATAGCATGGCACTCCTTTTAGACCTTTTGATTTCATTAATAATCTCATTAGCCACTAATACTCCATTAAGTATCTGTCTGTTCTTCAAGAAGGCATATTGTGTTTCTGAAATCAGCTTTGAAAGCATCTTTTTTAATCTGTTTGCAAACAGTTTTGACAGGACTTTATATCCGCAGCCAACTAAAGAGATTGGCCTATAATGATCCAACTTTATAGGGCTATCTATCTTCGGAGCAAGCGTGATCAATGTAGAGTTCGACCCCTTAGTGAGTTTGCTAGTCCTGTGAAACTCCTGTATAAAGGCTATGAAGTCCTGCTTCATTGTTTCCCCGTGGCTTTGTATAAAGAAGAAATTGTAGCCATAAGCTCCAGCACATTTATTCACAGCAGAGCTCCACACCGTTTGCTGGAATTCAGCTGCAGAGAACTCAGCCGTGAGGAGTGCATTGTCATCTACAGACACAGAACAAAAAAATTGAAGTATCCAGAGTTGGCCTAGCCCAATTTTCGGAGTCATAGTTCACTGCAAAGTGCTTGATGAGGCCTTGCTTCACCTCATTTACATTCTCTGTCCGAGTACCATTGAAATACAACCCACCAATGTGGTTTCTTCTTCGGTTACTGATCAACTTGGCATGAAAAAATCTGTTATTGCCATCTCCATGTTTAATCCAGGTAGCTCTAGATTTTTCTTCAAAATAGACTCTTTACTCTTCAAGGCATGCTGAAGATTCAGCCAATTATCATACATTTGTTTGGTTTCATCTTCAGATAAGGATCTCATCTCAGCAACCGCATCAAGATCACTTATTTAAACTTTCAGGTTATCAATTCTCCTATCCACAGAGCCGAAAGTTTTTGTATTCCAAAGTTTTAGCTTAGATCTCATGAGCTGTAGTTTCTCATGCAGGATGAAGCTACTATAACCAGAGACTGACAAAGCTAACCATTCTAACAAAATTAGCGAAATTAGCCATCTGACTCAAGCAATTTAAACTGCAGCTGATCTTTGGCCCCCTTCAAGTCTTCAATTTTTAATAAGATTGGACTATGATCTGATGTGCCTCTATCCAATCCCTTTTGCACCAGATCAGGCCAGGTTTGCATCCAATTTGTAGATAGAAGAAAACGATCCAACCTGCTACAACAAGCCCCTTCTCTTGAAATGCAGGTGAACCTATGTTTTTGTAAAGGTAGATCCACTAGACCAAAAGTAGCAATAAAGTCATTAAAATCCTCTATGTCGGACCAAGACAATTGAGCACTACTCCTTCTCTATGAATGGAGTTGAAATCACCCATAACACACCAATAGGCCGAGGCATAATTTTGTATCAAGGTTTCAATGCTTAGCCATAGATCCCTCTTAGCCCTGTAGTGGCTGGGAGAGTAAACATTGATAATATTAACCAAACCTCCATCCTCACACCATTTCCCTTCTATGCCAAGCAAGCCTGCAGCTTCCCAAGAGCTCAGTATTTGCAACAAATTTTTTCTGCCAAATACACAACAAACTTCCAGCACTGGCAGCTGAATCACTGGCACACCACTCAAACTCTGCATAAGGCCACATAGATCTGCACATTTGTCTATTTATTCCTTCTAACTTAGTTTCCTGGATACATATTAGAACAATTTGATTCTCACGAACTAGCTTACAAACTTCACTTCGCTTATGAGGTGTCACGAGACCTCGTATATTGTAAGAGAGCAAATGCATTTAGTCTCTTGAAAGATTTTTGCTCAAAGCTAACTTTTTCATCCAATTAAACTCCATTGTATCTCGATCATTCATACGCTCTAGATGCTGAACCAGCTCAGATCTAGGAGTGTTAGGAGAAACACCAAGCTCAATTGCCATATTTTATTGTGTCTTCAGGGGAGAGAGCTCTCAGCATATTTCCGGAATCCCTAATAGAAGAATTATGGATTTGGCGGGTGCGCTCTTGCAATTTCTTCACTGATTCCAGCTCTAAATTGTTACAAACATAATTTTCACTAGCTTTTTCTGCTAATGATCTCCAGCAGCGGCATTATCCCAAATGGGTCTGACGATTGAGAAGAAGTCTCGGTGAGGAGTGGCACAACTGAATTAACTATTTTTTTGTAACAGAGTGGGCGAGGTTATGTAACTGGGCTTGTCAAATTGAGGCCCAATGATGAAATAAGGATGAGTGAGTGCCTCCATGCAGGCCTGCTGTTGGGCCAGCAACGCTGTAAATGTCCCTGGGTAATTTCTATTACCGCCCGGCCCAGTGGAGCTAACACTCAAAATTGGATTCAAATCTCTCGCCCGTTGACTTATGACCTGCTGCTTTGGACAGTCTTTGAAACAGATAAAGTCAACCGATTGTTTCTCCATTTGTGGTAAAGTTGTGTCTTTCTCGGTCTCCATACCCAACCTCATTCCCAGATTAGTGATAGGATTTTGAATCGGGGTAAACCCACAGTAGAAGTCCTTGCAGATACTATTGGATGTGTCAGAAATGATAGGAGCCTCCTTCACACATTCATCAGAGGTACTCAGATCTCTGAACTTCACCGGAGCCGACGGAGAACCTAGCTTTCCGGACTTGGAACCCACATTTCCATTCTTTTTAACTGGATTAACCTCAGAACACGCATCTTGCTTCTTATCCAACGACGGCCAATCTTCCTCAGCCAATTTCCCAGTGCCATCCGGTCTAAACATCATTTTACTAGTAGCCCAATTTCTTTGTTGTGATTCCTTTAAAACATGAACACTAAAATTTGACTCACCCCCAATTACCTCAATTGTTTGATTTAAAGTCGTTGTTGAGCTTGTTAAGAGTTACAATCTAGCAAATTGCATCTCCGACTGAGGCAATGTTATTTCATCTATCGATAACAATGCACCAAGACGCTTAGCTATATTCTTGAAAAAGGACTTACACCAACAGTGAAGAGGAGTCCCTTTGATTTGTATCCAAACTAGCCGAGCTAATCGACCATTCATTAGTCTCCACGGTCTTAGCGAATGAAGGCAACGTTTACCCACAGTTAGCTAATCTACAAGTAGTCGTGTTGTGTCCTATGTGCTTTTTAGTTAAAGCAGGACCTCCCCTCCTTCCAATCATGCCACCGAGCTATTTACATAGCCGGAGTCATGAAGTATACTAGCCAGGCTTTTTAGGACAAAAAAAGTAGCCGGGACACCAATCAGGCACTTAGATAACTTTGCTACCACTTCAAGATCAGGGCTAAAAATTAGAGGATCTTTAGCTCTATCAGCTTCAAACTGATCAACACCGACAATGCTTCATAATTGTCATGAGCTACACTAACTTTAAGCTGATAGGAACCAATCCATGTACGATTTAGGCGAGTGAGAGTAGTATCATTGATCAAGTTTTTCACATAGTGAACAAAACCAAAAGCGTTGCCTGGGGTCATCGCCTTCTTAGGAACGTGGATGTCTGTAACATGGCCCTATACAGAAAAAAATATCCCACATTTCCTCCCTCTGCCAAGTTAGAAGGAATTTCACAAAATAAAAGGAAAAAAAGTTAGTACGAATCCTTTTGATGTACTCCGGTATGGGTCTCTTATGCAGGTTGTCCCCTGGCAAGTTTCTGCCCTTCGAACGAGTTTTTGCTGAAATCCATTCATCTTGCAACTCCTTATCCACATACACGGCCGACATAGCATCATCTACGACTACCAAAGACTGCTCCATCACCGGCGCAAACCTCTAACCAAGATCTAAAATTACCAGAAGCAAGCCCTACCGCCGAGCGCACCTGCACGGTATATAAAAGAAGCAATTATGACCCACGCTTATACTTCAAACATTCTGAGAATCACTCTGTATTCCTGCTTTTGTGTGTTGATGATATGCTATTGATTAGTAGATCTAAAGTTGCACTGACTGAACTAAAGAATTCTGACTTTAAAATGAAGGACCTAGGTGAAACATAGAAAATTCTAGGCATTGAACTTAGTAGAGATAGGTCACTAGGAACACTCAAACTCCAGGACTTCGTATCTGAAAAATATGTTTAATAAATTCTTGCTTGATTCTCTAAGTTCAGTATCTCTGCCACTTGCCACCACTTTTAAATTAACTAGGAGCGCTCAAACAACTTAGAAGCCACTAATCCTCAGGATGTAGAAGAAATTCTATATGTCAATATTTTAGGATCTCATATGTACACCATGGTTAGCACAAAACCTGACATTGCATATTCAATTTCAGTCTTAAGTAGATATATGGCTAATCCAAACCTTGATCATTGGCAGACTTTAAAATGGACAATTCGCTACTCGATAGGAACTGTAGACTTAGGACTGTGCTTTAAGAAAAATGAGTCAGAAACTAGCTTAAGAGGATATGTAAATAGTGATTTTGCAGGAGACATAGATACTAGAAAATTCACTACTTATTATGCTTTCTTATTCTGTGGAAATTGCATAAGATGAAAATCGCAACTGCAACCTGTAGTAGCACTCACATCCACGGAAGCTGAATATATGGCCTTAGCAGATGCACTTAAGGAAGCCCTCTGGCTTAAAGGACTATTAATTGAATCACAAATATGTAATATTATGCCAATAGTGTAGTCTGACAACCAATCAACCATTTTCTTAAGCAAGAACCCCATATTTCATGAAAGGACAAAACGTGTAGACATTAAATTTCACTTTATTAGAAAAATAGTTGCTGAAAATCTTGTCATTTGAGAAAAAATTTCTTCTGAATATAATGCAGCTGATTTAAGAACAAAAGTGGTAACTAAAGTTAAGTTTCAAGCTTGCTTGAAATTACTTGGAATGTGCTAACTTTATTTTACTTTTGCAGACGGATGAACAAAGATGGACTCTTGTCGTAGCTATCTCTATTCACCTTGGAGTTATCTTTTAGTAACTTCAAGGTGGCGAATGTTGGAATGTGAAGTTACCAATTTGGGCCTCATTTAAGTGTTAAAATCAGAGCCGTTCTTTTGCTATTCATCCAATAATTGAAACTGTTCCACGTGTATTAATCTGGACTGTACATTGTATTCATAATCCGATGGACATAATTACTTGGCACGCGACCCAATGAGGTAAGATCAAAGCCGTTGATTGAACAAAGATCCAAAGGAGGAGGTTAATCCCATCTCTTCGACATCAATGAGCAATCTCGGCCGTTCAAGTCAAATCTCATTTAACGGTGAGGAGTAATCACGTCGTTTCGAATTGCACGACTCGTTTAAACTGAAATCCAATGGACAAGAAACAGCGACTCCTCGATATACGATGAACGAGTTTCAAATTGATCCAGACCTTTGATCATTTGTCAAGATTGCACGGCTGAAATCAAGCAGTGGTGATACGAGATCCAGACCATTGGCTCAACAAGTAAAATCAACGACCAACAACGACTTAGAACTCTCAGTCGTTTGATAGAATCATCTCAACGATCAGGATCAAATTGTGAAGACATATAAAAGGCAATACACACACTCGAAACACATACAATCAATTATTCTGTCTCATATTTTCTCACAAATTTATCTTTCCTCTCTCGATTCTCTCTTACAACTTAACTGAAATCACTCTGTTTTGACTAGATTTGTCGCTCTCTTTAGTTGTGTGTTGAAGTTTCTGAATGAGACCTTAGTCTCATTTGATATACGACGCTTGTTTGCCATTTTGGCTTATTTTTCTGGTGAAAGTTTGGTCGAGATTAGACCGTTGTATTCTTGGAGATCCATCTGCAGTGAAATGAAAGATACAAGAGACTCTGGTTCTAGAGCTCAACGTGAAGTACATGAAGCTTGCTTCGGAGAACTACGGGCCTTAACTCTCTTCTCATTTATTGCTTTATTTTAGTATTAATTTGCTTCAAATTCGTGACTAACTTGAACTAGTTGTAAACTGTCAGATTCGGCAAAATCCTAACAACTTTGCTACCTCTTCTAATGCAGGGAACATGGTATGTAAGTCATTACTTCACCAAACTAAATTATTGTGGCATGAGCTACTGAATTATTCGCTACCTGATGTTTGTGTCCATGGTGTTGACTGTAAGGCTACTATTTTGATCCTGATATAGAAAGACATGGAGTTTATAATGCATTTTCTTGTGGGTCTAAAAGATAACTTTAGACCTGTTCGTGGGCAAATATTGTTGTCTGATCCTTTTCAAGGTATCAACAAGGTGTTCGCCATGTTGGTTCAAGAGGAGGAACAACTGAAACATCTGACCACTCTCATGAACCTGCAGTCATGGGTAAGCAAAATCACAACCAAATGGAAAACATTTGTTTGTGTGATCATTGTGAAAAGGAGGGACACCATAGAAAAATGCTATCGTTTGATTTGTTTTCCTCCTTGTTTTAAATTGACTAAGAGAGAGAACTATAAACCATCAGCACATCAATGCCACTTTTGCAGAGCTCTCTTTCACATGACCTCTTCCACCAATGAACCTTTTCAACCTTCTGTCCATATGGCTACTAATCTTTCAAACCTTTCAGACACTTCATTTGTAGGTTTGTCTAGATCTTTAAGTTCGCAGAAAGCTTCTTGGATCAGTGACACCGGAGCTACGGATCACATGACTTGTAATGTTAATTTCTTTACCCAATGGCTATTTTGTTCTCGCCACACATCGGGTTTCCATACATAAAATCTTATGATTTACTTCTTAACAATGTTGCCTCATATTAAATGGTTCCATGTGTTTTCAAGCTTTAGCGTCAATCTTCCTTTACACCTCAACTTAAAATGTTGCTTCATATTTGTTGGAAAATATATAATATTGTTGGAAAAATACATATTAAGTATTAATATGTTATGAATTAGAAATTGATAAAGGATACTAATGGAAAAAGTTTTTTTCTTTCAAGTCTATGATCCCACTAAGTTAGTGAAGAAAATGGAGAGTTGAATCATTAACCCACTAAGTTAGTGGAGATAATAGAGAAGTTCAAGAAGTGAAAAAATTTCTAACACTCATTCACAAACTTTATAAATAGTAGATCCCCTCTTGAGTGAATTACAAGCATGAAATTGAGTCTAGAATTTTATTCTTTCTTATTGGAGTATTTTTCTTGAGTCCTTCTTTTGGTGATTGAAGAAAAATACCGTTAGAGTTCGCCGGAGTCGTGCTGCAAGTGTTGTGCATATCAACTCATATCCATTGTATCCTGGTAGACAGACGCTTGAGAATCTCAAAGCACCCAGGAGAGAGCAAATCTGTTTTAAGTAAACTGTGAGTTTCACAGGACTCGGAGTTCTTAAAACCCTCTTGTTTGGTTCAACGATTGAAGTTTATGTAATTCTTACAGAATTTTTATTTTTATCTATTGTTTATTTCCTCCACTGCAATAAACTATTAATTCCATTGATTATGCCTGAATATCTAGTGTTCGAACCCTACTGACAACCACCCACGTGGTCACATCCTTGGAAGGTACACAATTTCGTACCCACCCGCAATTAACTAGTATATGATTTCAGGGCGATGGTCATATATCCAAGGATTAGTTGGGTTACTAATGGAAGGTCCCCGACACCTCCGTTAACCAAAAAATATTCAGTCATGATTTTTGTTTCATTCACGTCCTATGCTCGTGGAGGCCGATTGGGACTGCCAAGCGCACAAAAGGCCTCTATCTTTTGCAGTTGACAGTAACACCATTCAACCTAGATCTAGATCTAGTTGCTGCTCCTGCACCTTTATCATGTTCTGTTTTCCCCCCTATTTCGAACTTAATTTGGCATTGCCGTTTGAGCATATTTCTGACTCTCGTTTACATTGAATCAATCCTGAATTTATTTCTGATTCATTCAGTTGCAATATATGTCATCTTCGGAAACAAAAACGTCTCCACTTTTCCCATAGTAATAGTGTATGACTCACTCTTTTGAATTGATACAAAAGAGTATGCAAGTCTATCTTCTTCGTACAAAAGGTGAAACTCGTCAATATTTGACCTCTTTTGTTCAATTATTTCAAACTACTATCAAGTCTTGAATTTGACATGAATGATTATTATTAATCTAAGGGTATAATCCATCAACGATCCTTTCCTTACAACCCCAACAAAATGGGATCATTGAACGTAAGTACCAACATCTTCTTAATTTCAGCCTAACATCCCGGATACTTTTTGGGATGAATGCAAATCGTTTGCCTACTCCTTTATTATCCAATAAATTGCCCTATTGGATAATAATTTAGTCGTAATATGGTTCAGGCCGTACCTTCCCACATATGAGCAACTCGTGGATATCATGACTAAGCCTTTGAGCATTGACAAATCCCTCGACTGATTTTACGTATTCTTTCCATATGTACACATAATTAATTAATTAAATGCATATTCGGTAAATTAGGGGTGAATCACGAGATTAGTCATATTATAGGAGAAAATCTATACTATATGTATTCCTAATTTCCTATCCTACCTTGTTAATAAAAAATACAAGTCATTTTTGCATCTCTCTCCATTCTCCCATTTCTAGTTTTTCTCATCCCAATGAGCGAGTGAGGTATAATACTGAGACAACCATTTTGATATGATCTTGATTTCTCTTTTTCTGACATCTTGAAGCCATTTTGGATCTTCCCGAGTTGAGAATCGGAGGTCCACATGGTGAGCTCCTAGTACAGAAAAGCGTAGAACAATAACAATCAATTTGGATCCTCCATCGTCAATTGCCAAGAAAAATCATACCTTCTTTTTCCACCATGGCAACGATGGTCTTTGATATAGATTTTAGCACCCTGGCAACAAGAAAATCCCATACGAAATAATCCTATATGTATCGGTATCTTGATGTCTACACTCCTTTGCGCGTGTGGGTGCGAGTGCGAGTGCGACTGCGAGTGCGAGTGTGTGTTGGATAGGGATAATGAGAGATGAACAAAAATCGTCTTACCCTCCACCACTCCATGGATCCCTTAACCCATTAAAGA
>JAOWBN010215414.1:0-13603 GCA_028565015.1 Pinguicula moranensis
GTTCGAGATTTTCGTACAAGTTCTTTAGATTTCCGACAACTACGAGGTAAGTTTGTCTATAAGTCTCATCTAGAACATTAATTACAACGTATTTGGTCTCCATTTAAGAGTTTGTTCCGAATTTTAGAAATAAATCCATTTGATACTACACTCTATGTGGGTTAATCTGATGTACTTGTCAACTATAAGCATCCATGTTTCACGCCAATCACTCCAATTGGAGCAATGCCTAAGATAATTGCTAAGGTTTTAGCCGGCAGAATTTCCCATGTGATAGGGGAGATAATTAGTCAAACCCAAATGGCATTCATGAAAGGGAGGAAGCTTCTTGATGGTGTATTGATTGCCAACGAGGGCATAGATGAGTTAAAAAGGATGCACATAAAGGCCTTTCTCTTATAAGATGACTTTGAAAAGGCCTTTGACACTGTTAATTGAAGGTAACTACAAGATGTAATGCTCCAAATGGGCTTCCCACATTGCTGGATCTGGTGGATAAAAGAGTTATTTGAAACAACCTCTACTTCAATTCTTATAAATGGCAGCCCTACAAGGGAGTTCTACCCCAAGAGAGGTTTAAGGCAAGGTGATCCGTTATCTCCATTTATCTATCTAATAACTGCTGAAGATCTTTCTAGAATGGTCAACAAGGCTGCTGATATGGGCAGATACAAAAGAGTGGCAATTGGTGCAGAAAAGATTAAACTCTCACATCTACAATTTGCAGACGACACCATATTCTTTGGGCTAGGATCATGGCCATCTGTGCAGCCCTAAATGCCATCCTACTTAACTTTGAGCTAGCTTCGAGGCTCAAAATTAACTTTAGATAAAGCAACTTAGTGGGTATCAATTTGCCACAGGACCCCTTAGAAAGCATGTCAGCTTATCTTGGATGTAAGACCGCAACACTGCCAGTGACTTATTTGGTACTTCCAAAAGAAGCTTCAGCAGGAAAATAGACAACATGGTCTCGGGTTCTGAAAAAATTCAGTACAACTCTTAACCTATGGAATCACCAATTCTTTTCCATAGGTGGAAAGTTGACAGCAATCAATCCTGTTATCTCAGCCTTACCAACTCACTACTTTGGTTTCTTTAGGGAACCATCTTCAATCTTGCAGAAACTGATGCAGTATCAGAGATCATTCTTGTAGGGCAACAACAAAAATAAGAAAAGGGTGAATTGGGTAGCATGGAATAAAGTGATCACCCCACGCTCATAAAGTGGCCTAGGAGTCCGGAATCTAGGTGCTTTCAATGAAGCCATGATGGGTAACTGGGGCGATAGAATACTGGAGAGTGAGAAAAGTTTAGCAATGGATATACTTAGATACAAGTATGGAAGACAAGCAATACTCCTTGCAGGGAATTTAAAGGAACTCATTCAATCTTCATCTACAATGGCTAGACCCAGAGGAGTAGGAAATGCCTCAAGTTGGTGGAAAGACTTACAAATGACATTATCTTTAGACTGGTTTACGCAGAACATTAAGATCAAATTAGGCTCTAGAGAAGGAGTGAAATTTTAGACTGATAAATGGCTCAATAATTTTGTCCTGGAAACAAGCTTTCCTAGACTCTCCAGACTTTTTTTCTAATCAACATATGCATGTCTTTGATTCAGGATATTGAAATGAGGAAAACTGGGTCTGGAAGTTCTCACGGAGAAGACAGCCAAGAGAATCGGATTTGGAGGATATAAACAATCTGCTTGCCAACTCAGCAACCATTAACCAGATATGCAGACAAAGGACAGGTATGTCTTTGAAGGTACAACAGATGGTAGATACACGGTTAATAGTGCATATAAGAATATTATCATAGCCCTCCCTCAATTATACTCTGAGCAAGAAATGCAGCTACTGATAAATATCTGGAATAAATTTACTCCATTGAAAGTACTAACCTTCTTTTGGAAGTGTTTGCAGAATGCCATCCCTACAAGGGATACTCTTCAACGTAGGAATATAATTCAGTAAGGAATACCTATAAGCTGTTTTCTTTGTCTTGCAGAAAATTAATCTGTTCAACATTTATTCTCTAAATGCATAACTATTAAATAGGTATGGCAACTCATGATGGCCTGGATATCCGTAGACACCCCAAAATTGCAAACCAATAATGATGTTATAGCATTACCTGTCTTCATGGAACTCAAACCAGACAATGTTAACAAAGAAGTATGGAAAACACTATGGTTAGCTTTGATTTGGTGCATTGGAAATATAGAAATGTGAATAACTTTCAATGAGTTGAAAATAAGGTAATTCATTTATTATCCTTAATCCAAACCTTACCATGTCAGTGGATTAGAGCTAAAAGACCCCTTGGAGCCTTCCCCTATAGCATGAATGACTGGATGATAAATCTAATAAGTTGCATATCCTTTTAACCTGAATATTTGTAGATCATGATATAGGGTACTCTTAGATCTGTCATGGTTTGCTCCTAATCATTTATTGTTCGTCAATTGATAAAATAGCTTACTGGAATCTTACTGGCAACAATTGGCTAAACAACTTACAAATTACATAACTGATGGATTGGATCTATGATTTCTTATTGATGTCATGACAATATATGCAATTCCAGTATCGCAAATCTTCAATAATCTATTGGAAACAAATGCTCCTTAATGATGATGCAATTAGCTGATACAAAGGGCCTGTTTTGCACAGCCTTTTTAAGATTATAATTGGCTTATAAGCATTTTTTTCAAAAAATGAGTGTTTTGCTCAACCAACATTCTACGACTTTTTCTTATTTTAAGAAGGTAAACCTTCTAACAAATAAGCACCTCCTGATATGTTTTTTTTCCTTCTAAAAAATAAGCACCTCAACTCTGGCACAGCGGGGGGCTCCGGCGACCGGCGACTCCGAAAAATTCCGGACCCTCCAAGACAACTCTATTCTAAAAAAAATTATCTTTTAAGTACTTGCACAAAGCACCATCCCTTCTAAAAATAAGAAGTAGCAGAAGAAGTAGTATAAGTAAAAGAAGGCCTGCGCAAAACAGGGTCTAAATCAGCTAATACCAGGAGGCACCTATGCCAATATAAGTAAAGGTTCTTAAGGGAAAAAGGAGAAGGAATTGCTCAATAATATTTTGAAAACTGATGTATCAAGTAATTGAGAAAATTGCACAAAGACTAAGAAATTAAGGTGCACTCTTCATCCGGAACCTGATGAGTAAAAGATGAGATACCAACAGCAGTACCTTTAGTACTAGGAGGAACCGAATCTTGTGTATTTTTATCCAAATATTATCATTTTAGTTTTTGTATGGTACATGTAATTAGGTACCATAGAGGATAACCGAGATCTCCAGCAGTCACACAATGAATATTTGGACAATGAGACATCACAACCTCAAAACATAATCCTGCCAACATATGAGATAAAGATTACATCACTCTCAATCTACGAAAGTACATGTAATTAGGCCTAAGGTGATTGGCTTTAGAACATAACACTAACCCATACATGTGTTTGATATTGCACAACTCATGTTTAGATGTCAATGTTTTGTGGAATTATACCATGAAACTAATATACAACTCTTTATATATTATTACACCATCGAATGTAATTTCATTGGCCATGCAACCCTTGTATGTAATCCAATTAGAGAAAAACATGTCACAACTATATATCACTTATATATGAGTTATAGGAATTTTTCACTAACTGTATATATGTATAAATATATATTAGTCAAATCTAATTAATGGAGTTTTGATGTATATAATATACATCCCACAAAATTATATTTATTACTTATGTGGCCCCATAATTACAAACATGTCCTTGAAGTTTCATAAATTTTATTTTGACCCCTATATTTTATCTTGATTACAAAATGGCCCCTCAATAATTTGATTTTAATGATTGTGACCCTATAAGTTCTTCATTAATTTGGCAATGAACCTTGATTTAACAATCAAATAACGGTTAATGATTTACACACTTGTAATTGATTAATCCCTAATTCAAATCCATGGACCATGACTGAGCTCTAGCAAAATATCATGGCCTCCACGGATTGACAATAGTCATAGATGAAGACTATCATCTTAAGAACTAGCTCTCGTGTAATTAATATCCCTTCACATTTTTTTGTGTTAAGCCAAACGCTCATTAATGATAAAAGTATGTACAACTTTCATACATAGGGGTAAGAAATTACTAATGAACTATAGAAAAAAGCAAAAACAAAAAATACAATAAAAAACAAAAAACATGGTACATGATACATACATCCACTATAAAGTAGTGGAAAGGAGTACAAAGGAGGTGAGCGGAAGTGATCACGTGACTCTCAGCTATGCAAGCTACCATATAATGACTACAAGAGTCTTTACCTTGCTAAAATTCCAGCTTTGTCTGTACACCTTATAGCGTTAAGGTTAAGAGATTGTTGCAATATTCCCTTAAGCAAAGACTTAAGGGATATTGCAATAGTGATACTAGCTTTCAACTATGTAGGCCGCCGAATGGCTAAAGGTGTCTTTACTGTAGTAGTTAAAGAAGTTAAGCCTATTCACCTCATAGGATCATATCCTATGTTTTTTGTCACCTCCCTTACTCCCTTCCTACACTTTAAACTGCTCAGACCATGCTGGGATCACACAATCACATGTTTCTTTCACTTACACAAGGGCCTCTTTAGTACTTACTAAACCCCCTACCACACCAAAGTACAAAGGAAACTTCAAGACCAAGTATATTTTAGTGTCCACTTAGACAGATAACTAATGTTGTGCAGCCTATCACTCATGGTACAAGGGGAGATAAGCTGGTAAGAAGGTGGATCATTTGCAAAGGTCCGAATCACCTTCCTAACCTGTACCATCAGGTGGTGGAAGGATAATTACCTCAACATCAATAAGGAAGTGTGAAGGCAAGATGGCACTCAACCGGTTTGTTGCCTCATTGTCTGAAGACCTCTAGGCAAGGATTGGTGTCATATTATCGGTAATGAGCTTTGCAACCTGCCACTCATGGTGATAGTCCAAGAGTCATGTGAGGAATAGACGGATATGCTATGTGATGAACCATTTGCATAAGTCTGGGACACCATTCCTACCACCATGAAATAAAAGGATAATTACATCTGGATAAATAAAGGGATTGTGAGGTAAGGAAGACTTTACTAGTTTGATGTCACATGGAGACATCATGTGTCATATTCTGCCCAGTACACAGGGAAGGGTAGTGACTATGACCATCTTAGAAACTCCATCAAGTTTCATTACAAGAGAGACCTATAGAGATGGAAGGAAATCTGAAGTTGCAGCAGTTGGGGTCAGTGATTGCTACTGGTTAGCAGCCACGTTAAACATGCAAGAGGATTATCCTTCGCTGTGATCTAAAGTCCCCCGCCTGCAATCAAATGAAGTTAACGTATATAATTTTAATAATCAGTAAAAAAAAACTGTTAGTTGTGATTCGGTGTACATGAATGAAATGGCAATCTTGCCCCAACTACTTCATGCTATGTCTGTAGTTCAGTCTTGCCCTTGCTCATTCTTAGTTGGTACCTCAGTCTACTTAAAAAATCATACAAGCTAGAGGAGTCATCATCCAGTTTACCAATGAGTAGGGGAATAAATGCATCCCTCTCATAGCCTTTATCCATTTCCATGTTAGGTATTGAATGTTGGTTAATAGTCAGGGTATGTTTTCTTCAGCTGTTGTGAAATGAGGTTTGTTTCTGCCCTTGCAAAATGTTCATGCAGGACCAGATAGATATCCAGCTTGCCCTATTTGCAGTAACTTGTTTTATCACAATGAAATTTTATAGGGATATTCCTTGTGGACTATTTCCCACTAGCGTGGCATTGCTGATTTCCAATCAGCTTTGTAATTGAACCCATATCTTAGTAGTCAATGTACATGATTCAAATAAATGTCCAATGGTTTCCCCTGCATTGTGGCAAAAAGTGCATCTTATGTCATGAGCTTCATATATTATTTTCCTGGCCTATATGGCAACCTTTGTAGGGATAAAATATTGTCTTAACTTCCACGCGAATACACTAATCTATTTTGGAGCAAACTAATTCCAGACCAACTGCAAGAGTTGCATTTCACTTTAAGTGAAGGTTGGTGGTGTGTGAGAACAAATTATCTTATCTCTTGCAGTATATGTTCCATTCGTGTTCCCTGTAAAGTGATACTTGTCTTTTCTTTGGGGCATAGGAGAGAGGTCCTGCAAGAGTGTTAGCAGATTGTGATGATCAGTAGGCTCGTTGCCTCGCAGATTCCTTCTTGACATCCAATCCCGAATCCATCTGTATCTCTTCCATTTTTCTAACTTGGCAATCACAACTTGTTTGTGCATTGGAGCCCTATATAAACGAGGATTCCTGTCTGCCATAGTCAGGGGGTGCACCATTTGTCAATCCAAAAAAGAATTCCTTCTCCATCACCAACTTGAATACTACACATGTCATTAAACTAGGTAGCAGGCAGTGTATTATGAAGCCCTATCCACCAGGCAGATGCATAGGTTCCTGCTCTTCTTCTATGCTTTTAATCTGACCATGTTTGTTTTAGTTTTTGATGAGTCCCTAATATTAGTCTCCCATTCTCTACATATCTTGATTTGATGATTGTATAAGCCAAATTTGGTTATCCTTGAAGTAGGCATTTTCCCTATTTTCCTATCAGTGACACATTAATAGCCGAGGGATCTCTCACCCCTAAACCTCATCTGACAGTGGGAGTAAGTACTTTTTCCAAGAGACCCATCATACCTTTCTTCTCTCCGTAGTGTTTCCCCACAGAAAGTTCATCATTACGCTGCTTAATTATTTAATCACCGCAGGGCGTGCTTTGTAAAAGCTAAACTAATGAGAGGGTATGGCATTCAACACAACATTTAGAAGGATCAACTTCCGTACCTCTTATATGTATTTATGCTCCCAAGTGGCAAGTCTTTTAGAGATCCTGTCCAGAATTGGTGTCCACATCTGTGATTTATGCGGATTAGCTTTTATGGGTATGCCTATGTATTTGAAAGGGATAGTTCTAGTGAGGCGTCCGATGTGTTCAGCCATTGCCTTCAAAGTCTTATAAGAGACATTCACTCCAGCCAGATGAGTCTTCTTGTAGTGGATTTTCAGTCCAGACAGTAATTCATAATTATACAGAATAGCTAGGAACATTCTTATTGTTTCCCATGAATATTATCCGAATATTAGGGTGTCATCCGCATATACAGACGTTTTAGTAGATCCATATCAACGGCCTTGGTAATTAATCTGGATAGTCCCTCAGCACCTATAAAAAATGGTAGAGGGTTTAAAGAGTCTCCTTGCTTTAGGCATCTGGAGGGATTAAATTATGTTATAGGACTTCATTTGATTAAGATTGAGGGTAATGAGGATTCAACCAAAGCTCTGATCCACCATGTCCAGCATGGTGGCAACCCCATTTTGAGCATTACATCTGTTAAGTAACTCCAATTGAGTGTGTCAAAAGCCTTTTTAAAATCAATGTTGAGGATTAGATATTGACTGTGTAGCTTCCTAGCCTTGCCTAATACCTCCTTTGTCACCATTACACCATCAACTAGACTCCTACCCTTTATGAATCCCATCTGTTGGACAAAATCAAATATGGCAGTACTTCACTCATTTCGTTCGCTACTACATTAGTTATTATCTTGGGCATGGCTCATATAAGGGTGATTGGTCTATAATCTTGCGCCTCCAATGGTTCTTTTTATTTAGCAACAAAGTAATGTGAGTTACATTACTCCCTTTTGCTAATGAGCAGCTCCTGTAAAATCCAAAAAATAATAAGCATATGTAAGTTTTCAGTAAACAAAGAAAATGCTTAATGAAATGGAAATTAAAACAATCCGGTCCTAGAATTTCGCTGCTACCACATTTTTAATTGCTTCAAGCATTTCTGCTTCCTTCAAAGGTGCTGTCTGGAAGACTTGTTGCAAAATTCATGTTGGTCACCTTTGGTGTATTGTAGAGTGTTTGTACATATCTATTAGCAAAGTGTTTCTTGAAATATTCTTTCACCTCATCGGTTTCCTCTAGCCAACTATTCCCTTCCCAAATGGCGTGGATTGAGGTTTTTTGTCTATTGGGCTCAATGCTTTTGTGGAAAAAGGATGAATTGGCATCCCCTTGCCGCAGCCATGCAAGTCTTGATTTTGGGTATTTGGTGCTAATAAGTTTATTGGTAATTGTGAAGAGGTATTCACTGAGTGACAAAATATGATCAATATTCATAAAGACCTGTGCTGGTACATCTTCTTGTTCAGCTTCCAGAGTTATCCTGTTCCGTTCTAACAGGAGCCCTCTTTGTTCTTTACTTAAGCCTCTTAGGACGTTCTTATTCCACCTTCTAATACGTGCTTTAGTTGCTTTAAACTTTTATTTGATCCTGTAACTAGCATAGCCTTAAAGTCGAGTGTTGTACCATATGTTTGTGACTAAATCATTGTATGCATTATCCTCTAGCCAGCTATTCAAACCTTGAAGTGGTTTGGGGCCCCAATTTTTTTTGGTTCAAAAGAAAAACTGGACAGTGGTTCAAATCCTCCTTGGACAATCCTGATTGAACCAATTAATTTTGTGTAGACTCGATCCACTGCTCATTGACCAAGAATCTGTCAAGCTTGCTCATAGCCCTTAGTAAAGGTAAATACAATGTATATCTTCTCCCTGACATTCTCAAATCAAAAATTTTCAACATAGATATAAACTCTCTGAATTGAGATAATTTTGTGTTTGAGTGGAGTACAGTAACTTTTATTTCTAACGGCTCTAAGATGGCATTCAAATCTCCAATAAGGCACCACTTCTCATGATCTTTCCCCAATTTACATTGTAGTAGCTCCCTCCACTAAAATTGTTGTGTTATGTCATTTGGTCCATATACATTGATCATGTTTGAGATCATTCCATCCACCTTCCAGATACATGTTGCACCCACAAAAATCTCCCCATCAATTATGTTATGTCTTTGAAATTTTTTGCAGTCCCAAATACAATTCAAACCACCTTATTGTCCTCTAACACTCTTATATATCCAATACAAATTCGAGTCATACCATAGTGATGCACAAAATCTTTCTATCTAGATGTTCCATCTTAGTTTCCTGAATGCTGATAAAATCAAGTCTCTACTTTATGATGAGCTGTCTAAGTCCACCTCTTCTTACATGAGCACATAGTCCTCTTACATTATAGGTGAGTAATTTCATGAGGAACCTAATGTCTCTTTCTTCAATGGTGACAAATGCTGACTGATGCTATTAGCAGATTTTTTACTTCAATGGGGTATGATTCATAGGAGATACCCAGTTTCTTCCATATATCCAATATGAAGTCTTTTTCCTTGTGTAATGGATCATTCTAAAGAGGCAAAGTAGGGCTAACCGAGGCTTGTACAGATAATTGATCTAGCCAATCATCTAAGATAGCAAATTTTTTTGCTCTAACTTGATCATTTTCATGCCTTTTTTGGCTTCTGTTTTTTGGTCTTGAGCTTCTAAGTTTCAAGTATCCCACTTTTTGATTCTAGGTCTGGTGTCCACCTGGGAAAGAAGGGGGAATTCTTCATGTCTTGTGGGTATGTATGTATTAGTTTCCTCAAACGGGAGTGTCACCCCCTCATGCATGGTTGTGTCTCTTTGTTTTCTAATTGCTACTTCTTTAGCAGCGGATTCCGAATGTCCTTTTAGATCTCAAGATAGAGTATCCCGTTCAATAACATTAATAGTATCAGGACAATCTAGTTCCTTGAACAGTTTCAATAGAATCCAGTTCCTGCTCAATCACCGTTGCAACATAGTCTTACTATTATTAATCCATGGGAGTAGCTTTGTTAGGAACCATGAAAGAGTCATGCTCAGCAACAGTATCATGTCTCACGACCAGTGCATAAGAGATATACAACAATGCCGTACCCGCAAGAGACTCTAATACTTCTCTCAAAGCGATATCAAATGAGCCTAAATGTGTTTCTGTTACAATCTCATTGCCTTCTTCACAGTGATCCAATTCGGCAATCTTTTCATCTGTTGATAGTTTTGTTTCTACTCAATTTTGAAAGGAATGGAGGTCGCCAACTGAGTCACCCAGGTATCCATGTACGGGTTATCTGTCCATGCTCACTTTTGTTTGGAGTATGGTTTCAACACAAGATTAGTTGGAAGATCTTTCTCCAAATCATTATCTTTGACTTTATCATTATAGCCCTCCAAGATACCTTCCAAAAGAGTCAGCTGAGTCATCATCTTCAGTTGGGGATAGTATTTCATCAAACCATTTTTGAGCCATTTTCATAGCCTCCTTGATATACAGATGATGAATCACACCATCAACCAGCAAATTCATATCTTGTTCTATTATGGACTGTATTGGGATTTGAATCAGAATATAAGCAACTTCAAGGTCTTGTTTGGATAGACTATTGTCCTCTACCCTTATCACTTGCCTAGCTTATTACCTATAGTAGTTAGATTAGAAACATACTAGTCTAGCAAAGGCAATCCAAACACTAGAGTCAAACATAAACTACTAATCTTCGAGACATCAATAAACCATGGTTTTGTGTCATACACCCAATTATCTAGTCATGACTTATCATTTAGGATCAGATTGCCAAGGTCTAAAGGTCTGTCCTCCCATACGAGAATAGTGTCAGCTCCAAGACGGCTTGCCATTATATTTAGTTACCGGTTGCTTTCAAAGCCATTCGGAACTCAACTAGACAGTCAGTGTTGTCTAGTACTCCAACATAGCTTCGTTCTATCCATGTTTCTTTGCAACTACTCTGTGCTAGATCCTCTAGCATGGAGGATGATTTAGGCTTATCGCTTAACTCAATAGAGGCTCCACCTAGTAGCAATTTGCTCACCCATAGCCCTTTAGGTTGAGTTTTGTGCAATGGCCCAATATTCTTCACTCCATTCATCTTACTTGGCTCATTGCTACCGTTGTGACCATTAGATTTCGGATAACAAGCACGGTTTGCTTGCAGCCTGTAGGAGCCAAACCAGGTATTGTTGAGCTTGAGTAGTAGTAGCTCAACATTAACTGAATGTGAAAAGGAAGGAAAGAAAGGATCAAGAAAGAGGTCCAAAGCTTGGCTCCCCGAGTGCGTGAGGCAGCCTCAAGGAGCTAGAGTTAGGTGTGAGTGAAGGTGAGCCTACTCACCAGCATTTTTCATGACCGAAATAATCGAAAAGAATGTGAGTAGTGACATCTGCTAATGTTCATGCAGACGCATGGTGGGAGCACTGTTCATTGAGGGTAAATCGGCCTTTAAGCGACCGTTCCTTTCACATTTTTTATATCCACAATCTTGAATGTTGAGGTTATTTGTCATCCACATTAATATACATAAGATTCCTTGTAACGGAAGAAATGATTATTGAGTACTAATTAGAAACTTCTTTCTGAATAAACTTGTGCTTTGCAAACACTTCTATGCCTTCTTACAATTGGCAATATGAATACATTCTCCTAACATTTTAGGAGCTGTAAATCCTTTATTGATCACTCACAATCCTTCCGTACTTCAAACCACTCCAAAGGCTATTCATTGTTACCCATTTACGGTGTAACTACGAATAGAATCAAATAGTGACATCCATACTCAATATCTCTATGGTGACCTCAAGTTTAAGGATCATTTACACATACTATTCTTTAAAGTATCAACCATTGAAAAATGGTGATCCCTGTGCGAGTTAATCCGATGTACTTGTCAACTACAAGCATCCATGTTCTAGCTTAAGTGTATCTACATTATAGTTGATGAGATCAATTATTTTCTTCAAAAAGAATTAGCTTAGAACTTGCTAACCTATTTGTGTTAGTGATGCCTTATCTCACAAATGCTATGGTCAGGGATGTATAGTATTAATAACGTAATTAGAGTGGTCTCATCATCACATCTCTTTGTGATACACTTTAAGGTATCAATGTTAGGCTTTGGAATGCTATGAATAAAGCAAGTAAAAAATCAAATAGTAAAGGTTGCTACAATCATATACAATATTAGAGTATTAATCCAAAGTTCTAAGGTGATCGGCCTTGGAGTATAACATTAACACAAATGAGAATAGCAAGATCTATAAGGAAAGAACAAATACATGGCATGACAAATTTAGTTCCAGGAGGTATTTCTACCCAAGGAAGAAAGCTTTGTTGTTCAACTCAAGGCTTCAGCTATTCATAAGAAAATTAAAATCTAGATGGTTGGGTTCATTTTGAATTGTTCGAGTATTTCTTCGTAAAGCAATTGAAATTTCTCATCCCGATAAGGGAACATTTGAAGTGATTGGCAAATGGTTAAAGTTGTATCTTGATGGTGGCTTTGTGAATGACAAAGCAACCATTCACCTCAAGGATTAGAAGAACTTGATATCAAGTTAGTGACGTTAAACAAACACTTTTTGGGAGGAAAACCGAACCTCTTTTTTATTTAAGCAGTATGTACCCTTTACTAGCTTATACTTTTTTTTTAATTTAATTTATAAATTACCCATGAACTTTAAGTTTGGTGAGGAGATTATATGTTTTCTTGGAAGCAATAGATTTTACTTCGTAATTTTTAAATTTTTCTTAGACATGTTACTTGTTGTCTGCATAAGGTCATATAGAGCAAACCCTTGATTGGAGCGTTAGGTGTTTTCCAGTGTAGGGTTGATTGGAAATCAACAAGCAAGAACATTTATATGAGCCTTCAGTGTTGCAACATCAAGCATACGAGATCAAGTCCGCACGAATTCTATTGAAAATGATGATGGTCCGACATACCCTTTGAAGATTTATTTGAGAGACCAAAAATCGTGCCACCAAATTCTGGACGCACGGCAGTTACACTCCAAAGTCTGGAAGTCAAGATGACAACCTAGTTTGTACAACATTTACAACAATTGAAGCCACATAACTCCATAAATCAAACCCACTTATTCTGCTACATTAAATTAATACTTGCCAAATAAACCCGAATATATCACTCTAAAAACTCACTATACTTCTAAAAAACATAATTTCTGCTCACTCATAAAACCTACATCTAGAACAATTTCACAGACATACACTATTGCTACAGATTTTGCGGAATGCACGCTATTGCTACGGATTGTGGGCAAGTTTGGCTTTCCCTACATCGTTCCAATTAAATCTTTAGGTGATTGAGAGTTTGGGTCAAAAACAACAGAAAAAAGGGCACCAAAAAAGTCTAGAATCATGAAAGGTGAGCCTTAAAGGAAGTTTGCAGGAAGTAAGGCAATAAAAGTTTTATGATTCAACTGAGGGGGTACTATATGTCATAAAAGAGAGGGGATTTGCGTAGATGACTTTGCCAGATCTTAGGAAAGTTCGTTAAGATAGGGACTGGAGTAGATTTCTTAGTAGTCCGGGTGAGTATTCCATCAATCTAGTTTGGGATTTCGATGTAAAAGTTTGGTTTGAGGGTGTCTTAATCCTTTCAGCCTTACTGAAATTTGCATAGAAATAGAAGTAATCCCTCTAGGACTAAACAAGTTGGGGTAAGTTATGGACGAGAAAAAGCAAACATAAAAAAAATAAATAGAAAAAGCCACAATTTTTTTAGCTAG
>JAOWBN010215425.1:0-13601 GCA_028565015.1 Pinguicula moranensis
AGTGACAAAGAGTCAAACTAGTAAGGAGTGGCTGAAACAAAATAGAGTTGGAACGTTGTTAGACCCTGAGGGGTGGAAGGATCTTGAATTGGAGTTGAGAAGGGGAGGTTACCACCGTGTGAAAGTGAGCTCAATGGCTATGGAAAAATCTTACTATGGGATGAAGAAGGGGATGGGACAGATACATTGCTTAATCAGGATAAGGACTGGATCACTCAGTGTTTTTTTTTATTTAGTTCCATGGGAAAAGCACAGTGTGATACAATCCAGGCAGTTGTGGGTGAGACTCTTTAGGTCTCCGTTAGACACTGTGGAGGAGCCAGTAATTAAAAGGAGGGGGTCAAATTTTTTGGGTTTGAACATAGTGGGACATATCGGGTCAGATTTGGTCAAATCGGTTTAGGTTGCAAAAAAATCTAAATTTCTTTTACGGATTTGAGCGAAAGATATATGAAAATCCAATAAATTTATGTGAATTTCTGAAAGTTCATTGTTCAATATAAAGATGCCGCATACATCTGAATTGTTTTTCAAATTTGAGCAAAATGGGTCGGATTTAACCGATGAATATTTAAGGTAAAAAAATTCAAATTTTTTTATTGGTCAAGGTTTCAATTTACGAAATAGAATTTTTCAAACTACAATCTAAAAAATAAATATATTAAAGAAAATTTTAAAAATATTAAAAATTGTCCAAAAAAAATATGAAACAATATTTATTTTTCGATTTGAATAGAGTAGGTCGAATCGGGTTGAATCAGGTTCATTTTTTTTTTGGTTATGCCAAAATTCACCAAAGGTAAAGGTTTATGTACAAGTTGAAAATAAAAGAACATGCCAAAAAAATAAGGAAGAACGAAAAGGAGGCAAGAAAAAGTGCCAAATACAATGCAAAGCTACTCAAACAGCTCATTCGCTCATCAGCCGTATAAAATCAGCAGCAACAACTAGTTCAATATAGAGGCTCCATGATGTTGTCTACTGATTTTTCAGCTTCTCTAGTCTGCTTCCCTGTTTTTTTTGGACTCAGCAACATTGATCAGTTGACCTTCGACTATGCAGGCTGCCATCAGATTTTGTGATGATTAATCTGATGACTACAGGAGTCATTAATGTTACCAATTCAATCTTGGTTCATAGCTCAACCTGCTCACCTTATAGCATCGTAGTCTTGTGCTTGTTGCAATTTTTGCTAAGCTATAAAGATTAGGGTTGAAGAATAAAGCAGTAGCAGCTAGTTTATTTCTCAGCTTCTCTGGTCTGCTTGACTACTTTTCTGGATCTCTGCAACATTGATTAGCTGACCTTCAACTATGAAGGTTGTCATCAGATTATGTGATGAATTTGATGACTACAGGAGTCATTACTATTACTAGACCAATCCCGGTCCTCAGCTTAGCCTGCTCACCTTATAGCATCATGGTCATGTGATTGTTGCAGTTTCCCAGTTAAGCATTTCCCCCAAGATAATCCTCATGTGTCCTCCCTGGGAGGTCCACATCTATGCCTTTGACTTAGCATTACTTTCAGCATTCTTCAGAAGATCCAATATGAACTTGGTAGACATAACAGGCCAATGTCCTTGTCCAAACAATTTTCTGTTCTTTGCCTGAGCAGTTCTGTGTACACCTCTACAGAAGCCTCCATAACTAGCCCTACCTGTCATTCGCCCCACACTGTACCTGTAGAAAATGTTAATAATCTCTGTGTCTTATACAAAATACATAGTAAGATGCTCTCCATTATTTTTCCCGATCCATGAAAATTAGCTGCTTGTCGTGCTCTTTGTTTTAGATTCTGTGGATTTTCCCTTCCCCTGGAATGAATTGATCTTTGGTATATTGCTCAAAATGTTCTAAATTATCCCTGTTCAGCTAAGTATCCGTTCATCAAAACTAGAATATTTTGTTGTGTTTTAGAAATTGAATTATAGAGTAAATTCTAGCAACAACCTGGATTTTGCAGCCAATCAGATAAGGAATATGAAATTTTTTGTAGACATTTAGCTTTGATCCAAAGCCAAGTCATCCTATGTATATTCAGTACCATCCTTGTTATGTTGTAGTCTATTGCTTGATAGTATGCCATATTCCTTTCGTTCCAACTGTACCAAGCCATAGCTAGCCATATGAATTTCCAAGCATCCAAATTTGCTAAACTTGGTTTACCTGCCACAAAGCTCCCAAAGGATGGTGCTTGTGTTGCTCGCAGCATCATTATAGGTGACTCATTGTCCATTAGCCAAGACCTTATCTTAGTCGAGACCTACACACTAATCAAGCAATTAGAAAATGAATGAGAAATTGACTCATTGTCATTCTTGCATAGGGTACACATGAGTTCATGATCTTCATGGATAATGTGCCGCTGTTGGAGAACCACTTTAACTGTAAGTGCATTTTGAAACAGTTTCCAAGCAAAGATTAATATCTTCTTAGTAGTGATCCCATTCCAGGTTCTTCATAAGCATGCAGATTCCTCAGCTATGTATGGATTAAGATAATTTTCATTGGTCAGTTTATATGTTGTCTTAACCATGCACTCTCCATCCATGTTCCCATAAAAAAAAATATATGTGTCTTTACTGAATTCATCGAGCTTACTATCCTGTAATAGAGTAATTAGGACATTCAATTTTGTTTGTTCATGATCTCTTAATTGTCTTCTCCAGTTCCAAATACAATGCCAACTGTTATTTATCCACTGCGCCATGTCACATATGTAGGAATTTTTGTTTGTAGTTACTCTGAATAGTCTAGGAAATCTCTCAGCTAGAGACACACTGCTATGCCATATTTCAAGAAAAACCGTTATGCCGACTCCATTTTATAAGTTAATCCCGATGCTTTGGATAAAACAGTTAGCATTAGCTGTTTCTTGTATGGTATTCCACCAGTGTGAAGCATATCCTCTACCTCTTCTTATGATTGATCCTCCCTCTTGTCCAGATATTGGCTGTCTCAATACCTATAAGTCCCCCACTGTCAGAGAACCTCTGTGTCCATACTTGGAATGCACTATCTCCATGGCCAAACTGATGTCATCAGATAAAATTCTTGCACACCATTGACCTAACATAACTATATTAAAGTGCTTGATGTTTCTAATCCCCAACCCTCCAGAGTCCACTAGAGTAGATACCTTGTCCCACGATAGCTAGCAAACCTTTCTCTTTTCCTTAGTTGTACCCCAGAAGAAACTTCTCTGGATGGATATAAGCTGCTTGATTACTGAGTTTGGTGCTTTAAGATAGCCAAAGTAATGATATGGCAGTGAAGCCAAAACTGAGTTTAGCAAGACAAGTCTGCCACCTGCAGAGATATGCTTATCTTCCCAATAGTTCAAGGTCCTTTTGAACTTATCAATAGCCGATTTCCTGTCGCCTTACTACAATTTGAACATACTGGAAGTCCCAATTATATAAACGGAATAGAGGCTGTCTGACACCCCAAATATGAAGCCATATCCTGAACAACAGTCTGTTTCATATTAATCCCTATCAATCTACTTTTAGATAAATTAATACTGACTCCAGATGCAAGCTCAAAAGTTTGTATGATTGCTTTAAATGCTTTGATGTTGTTCCAGTCAGCCTGCCCACAGAGAAGTGTATCATCTGCAAATTACAGATGTGTTAAGTGGACATATTCTCTTCAAATTTTTAGGCATTTGATTAGGTGCAAATCCACGGCCTTGTTAATCATATTGGCCAAGACTTCTGGAGCAAGTAGGTAAAGGAGAGGAGATAAGGGGTCACCCTGCCTCAAACCTCGTTAAGGATAGAACTCCTGAGTGGGACTTCCGAGGCCGATTCCAACAATTTTGTAATCCAGCAGATCCAGATCTGAGGAAATTCCATATGGGCCATGACATCTTGTAAATATCTCCAATTAACTTGTCAAATGCCTTTTTGAAGTCTACCTTAAATATGAGTGCCTGCCTTTTTATTTTCCTCACTTCATCAATGGCCTCATTTACAATTATAACACTATCTAACAGTTTCCTTCCTTCAATAAAAACCACATGTGTAGGAGATATTATGTCTGAGAGGACAGAGCTTAGTCTGGTTGCCAACACTTTGAATGATTTTAAGCACCAATTAAAGTGATAGGCCTAAAATCCTGCACATATAGTGGTGAATCAGATTTGTCTAGTAATGTAAAGTGAGCAGCATTACTTCCCTTCGGTAGTTTGCAATATCTGTAGAATTCATTCAGAAGCTGGAAGATATCAGATTTCATGGCAGGGAGAAAATGTTTAATGAATTTAAAATTAAATCCATTTGGATCTGGACTTTTATTACTACCACACTCTGATATAACTTGCAAAATTTCAAGTTCCGTAAATATAGACACCAAATATCTTTGAGCCATAGGATTGATTTACTTGAAGATCATGTTTGTTATTATAGGCCTAGTCCATAGCACTTAAGTATATCTGACCTCAAAATGTTGCTTGAAACATGTTTTAACCAAATCAGGATACTCTATTCACTGATTCCCATCCAGACTCTGTTTATTCTGTTTTTCCTTCTATTTCTATTAATGCATCTATGAAAGTATGCACTATTGGAGTCACCTTGATGTATCCAGCTAAGACTAGACTTTTGATAAGATAGACTATCCAAAGTCCTTGTAGTTGAATCCAGTTCTTCCCTGAGAAGGTGAATGTTTTGGGCATCAGTGGCATTGCTAGGTTGCATAGATCCCTGTTCTACCCGTAACTCCATATTTGCCAGTTTGGACAGAATCTCTTTTATTTTTTCTGCTAAATTTCTTGGAGCTTGTTGGTTCCATTGCTTTACACCCCCTCTGATGGCCTAAAGTTTATATTTTATTCTAAAATTAGTATAACCTTGCAGGTTAGTACTAGACCAGATATGTTCAACCATTTCAATGTATGTTTTATCTTCTAACAAACAATCCAACATCTTTAGAGGCAGGCCCCCAGTACTTTACTTTGTAGCATAGACTACCCGGGCAGTGGTCAGAATCATCCCTCATAAGCCCTGTGTACAGCCATTTTTAGTCACCTCCCAACCAGCAGTCATTAACTAAGAATCTGTCAAACCTACTCATAGCCTTCATAGATTTAATATATCATGTGAACTTTCTTCTCTCAATCTTAAGGTCAATGAGTTGTAGGTCCCGCACAAAGTCATTGAATTCGCTGATCTCTTGTCCATTCGGCCGATGAACTGACCTCCTCCTCTCACAGCCATCTAATATGGCATTAAAATCTCCCATAAGGTACCATTTATGGTTTTCCTTACCTGCATGTATCACTTAAATTTCTTGCCATTGATTCAGTTTTGAAGGCAAGTCTCTTGGTCCATATATGTTCAGTATGTTTGATGTTATTTCTTCGTTTAGCCAGTATCCTGATATTCCAAGAATCCCTTCAGCAGAGGTAACAGTGTGTTTGCTAACTTTCTTCACATTCCAGATACATAGTAGGCATCCAGCTTGACCCACCAATTCTTGATACGACCAATCATACTCGCTGTCCATTTATAAGTGATCACATATTTTCTTATCAATGCATTCCAACTTCGTTTCTTGAAGACTCAGGAAATCTGGTTGCTCTATTAGGATGAGTTCTCTTACTTTTTTTTTTCCTTCCTGGGATTCCTAAGCTTCATTATATGTTATAACCTTCACTGAAGTACTGTTACATCTCCTGTCATGTCACACCATGAAGTGACTGATCTTTTAGAATGGCTGAGTTGTTCATTCATTTGAACCAGCCGCTGGCGTGTTTCCTTTGGTTGGACAAATGTTAAGCCTAAATCTAGTCTTATTTCCATATCCTATCAGCCTCTGCACTTAACTGCTCTTTAGGTATAACAGTACATTCCTAAGAAGTAATAGGTTGTTGTTTACTTAAATACCCTAATCACTGATCTAGTGTTGTTTATGCCATATTAAGTTCTCTATCCATTGTTTTGCGTGTCTAAATTCTAGTTTTTGGGACTTCCTTATGATTTTTCTTTGGCAAGCACCTCTTAGATACTGGTGTCAGTGAGTGATCCAGCTTATTCTAGGTGTTGCAGGCTAAAGGAGTGAAATCGGGAAAGCTAGATGGAACTATAGCCAGCGGTGTTGGAACTGGCCCAGGTAAGACGGTCCACAAATGGAATCTCTAAATTCACATCAACTCAAGATCTGCTATCCATTTCAGCACTAATGCATTTTTGTGGTAGATGTGTCACTGGGTCTGCAGATAGGATCATTTCCCAATAATCCTCCTCGTTTTGTCCACTTAAGTCAGACTCTCCAAACTCTCTGAACTCTGAAGATATGTCTTGCAAGGGTGTCTGAGTACCTGAGCTAATCACCACTCCATTCTCATATTCTGGAACCATTTGGGTAATCAATGTAGGCATTATTCTCTTGGTGCAACTTCATTCCATACAACCATACACCCCTCCTATAATTTAACTTCTTCAGGTGCCACAGTAGGAACCAATTTGTTTTGTTCAGACTCAGTTTATTTGAGACCAAGATGTGTCTCATCCTCGATAAGAGTCTTTGTTACTTTATTTGGTACTGGCCACCACAACAATCTGGAAGGTATGCTTATAAAAAAAAAAAGAATCTGGAGGGTGGCCATAGTTTTTTTTATCTGGTTTTACACTAGAGCCATTTTAGTAGGTGAACCCACCTCATTTATAACTGTAGTGTTAAGCAGAGCAGCTGTGTTAAGTCCAACAAGTTCATCCATGCCCTCTAACTTACTTATGTGCAAGCCAGTTGTGTGCAACATGTCAGCCTTACCATCATAATCAGAGACCAAGGAACATATATCAGAGTTATTCTCCTCATTCTCAAGGCAGGGAGTAGGTTTAAATCTTTCGGCACTGGTTTCCAATATATATAAAGTAATATCCACCCCCATCTAGTACAATATTCAGTTCAGATGGTATGGCAGTACTCCAATCGGTTTGCATGAGAAGTTGAGCAGCTTCTAGATAGCGATGATGGATGGTACAGTCATCTATTCCAACACATGTGCTCAACTCTGCCCCCAATTTTCTCCAGAATGGTCTTATTCTAGTGTTGTATACAAAGACCATAGACCTTAATCCATATTTGTTGAGAGGATACTTGAGATGTTTCTTTCTGCCAAGGTGCCAAATCTATAAGCCAGTTTTTAAGCCACAAGGAATCATGTTAAATCAAATTATCCAAATCATGTTCCTCTTCTTCCCGTAAGAGTATTTTTGAAGCATTCATTGGACTAACTATGATGTTGAGATAGCTTTCTGCCTTGAGAGCCATTTGAAGCTTATACCAATTGGTTTGTGATTGCAGAGTTCCAATATAACCAGCTTTCAACCATAATTGATAGTCCTTCTCCGATTCAATGATCAATGTTTTCGCTAATTGGTCTCTCTACAATTGGGTTATGGTGTGGCCATCCTTGTTGATCATGGTTTTAGGTATCACCTTCTGCATATTAGTGCTCTGTGCCATGTTTGTTGATGCTTCAGCCATGTGTGTTAGGCCTTTGATTGGAAGAGTTTCTAACTGGGAAGACATGATCTGATATTTCATAGTAGGCCTTTTTACAGACCCTTTTGGAAATCTTGCAATGTTAGCTTGTAGGCGAAAGGATCCAATCCAAACATTATTTAGTTGGAACAGTAATGCATCAACATTCACGGGCTCCTTAAACTCCACAAAACCAAACGGCCATCCATTTTTATTCAACTTGCAGGCTATTTTCAATGACTGAACTCATCTTGCTTATTGAGGATTACACTCAATCTATTCGTATCACAATTTGGCGGGAAGTTTGTGATGTAGAATGTAGGTTGTACGTCCTGGATTTAAGGGTTTTCTACTTGCCTAGATTCAATCGGTTGGGAACCTAGCCTTTCATGAACCGGTATGGGGTTTTGATCCATCAGAGTGTTCGGGTACGACATTACTGTCCTCATTAGAACTATAGGGTTGGTTTTACCCGTCTTGTTTAGGACCAGTGGAGTTTTTCCAGCCTTAATAACAGCTCGCCGCATCTTCTTCAGTTGTTGCAAGGGGATCGGCCACATTTCGTGCCCGAGATCAGATGACAATGTAGACAAGGAGATGAAAAAATTGTGGATAGAAACTCATGTGCACGTGATGTATCCCGGGAGAGGAGGAAGAGAGAAGAAGTGAGATGAGGTGAGGTGAGTAGAGAAGAGGAGTACTGTATGGGGTTAGAGTTTCTTCACGTCAGCCGTGAGGGCACCGTGGACACCAAAGATGCAGGAAAAATAGCGGTGATCCATTGTTCATGTGTGTACAGCTGCTGCCGGAATAGTGAGAGTTTGGTTGGGTGAGCCACTCCCTGGGTGCATCGAGCGTCCCGAGAAGAGAGGGAAAGGTGTTGGTGAGGATAGGCTACACGCTAGTCATGACGGACGGCGTGGTGCATGGCAGTGGTAGAACCAGGATTACTGTTCACGGCGAAACTTCGATGGCGGGAGCATTTCTTGAGAAGGGCTTGAGTATTGTAAGTTTATGTTCTGTAGAAACTACAATAGTTAAATTTATTTCTCTTTTTTTTTACATTATTTTAATATTAATATCGATCGGATATGCACGTTTTGAAGTCACTATGTTCATTGGATAATCAATATAGAGAAAACTACAATTTTGTAGCCATAAAAAATATATACTGTCCAAATAAATTGCCAGGTAAATATTTAATTGTGTTGATAAGCTTACATGAATGTTCTGTGGCTTGGTGGTTACAGTTGTAGAATTTTGTGAATCTAATCTTGTTCGAATCCATGTAATAACAAGTTTTGATTTTGATTTTATAAAAAAAAAGAAACAATGCTACATCCCGAATTTGATCCTTAACCAAACGGATGAAAAATCGGACCATAGACCAACTCATCTAGACCGCATTTGTAGAATTTTATAAAACCAGTAAATATATTACAGTTCAGGGGAAGCAAACTGAAAAAAATATATTTTTGTACATGTAGTTTTTTTTTTTTTAATTATAGGCGGACTAAGGCCCCTTGCCCCGTCTCTTGTTGGACATGTGAACAGTGGAGCTAGTATGAGTTGTGAGTCGATTAGGAACCCTGGTTCGGGGTAGATGAGGCAACTATCACTAGCAGTTATATAGGGACAACTCAACTGCTTATTCAAACAACAACTCCACGAAGGTGGATAGAAGCATGAACATCAAACTTTGAAAGGGAGTGTTTTGTGATAAAAAGTGTTACAAGTTGAAGAAGGCCACTTTATTGAACGTGTACCATTGGTGATAGATGAGCTATCCAGTGAAAAGGAGCAGATTTTAACTCTGCAGTGGGGGACAAGTCTGGAGATGAAATGGAGAGAGAAGGAAAAGCATCTGATATGGAGAGAGTGAACGAAACAACCCCTCAAGGTGCGGACATGGAAGAAGGAGATAACGCTTAGGAAATACATGTGTCCAGAGCGAGACCAACCAGAGGTGATGGTCAAGAAACCCGGGAAGATAATGTGTGCAAGGTACCAGAGAACATCCAGGTCAAAGCAGTGTGGTGACCTGCAAAAGCGCTTCCAATAGGTTGGAAAGAGTAGTAGATGCAAGATAGAGAAACTGGAACAATATAAGGTAATCGAGTGACTAAGAAATGTTCCTAGAAGAGGAATATGGAGTTGGAACACGTGCTCAAAAGAGAACTTTTGTAGGCCATCTTTGACAGCATAGAAAAAGAGGAGTTTGCAAGCTACCAAGACATCCGGCACAATAATTGAGAGTTAGAAAGAAAATGGAGAGGTCAATGACTAAAGCGATTAATCAATATGAACCCTCCTTAAAAGCAACCAAGACTATTCAGGATCAGAGAAAAATAGATGAGGGACTACAATCATACAAAGAGAGGCCTGGTAAGACATTGATGAGCAGTCATGGTGAATGTTCAAGGCCAAGAAGACCAACCACACAGAAACCCTGAAATGATGAAATGAAAAGTGTGGCAGTAGTCCAAATGAGAAAAATAATAACAAAGGAGCAGTGTGAATAGCCCAAGTGTCAAACGTTTACCATGCAACAGCAAGCGAAATCAGTTTGTGTTAGTATCAAGAGATGAGGTGGAAGGTTAGAAAGCCAGTTCATCAAATAATATATGGGATAGTAATATCTTGGCACAACCGAAACCTGTGTTGGAGGTTGAGAGTATCATCAGCTTTAGGAAGGCCATTGGAATGAGTTATCCAACTGGTGAATTTTATGCAGTTGGCAAAGCTTTAATATTACGACATCGTGACAATGATACTGCAATCAAATGGAAAACAACAATTAGCCCAGGTGGTTCTCCAAACCAAACCAAACAAAATAAAACATACCTAGTAAATTCTGTCTATAAGTAGGTTCTGGGGGTGAGATATACGCATTCGTACCTCTACCTCAAAATAGATATAGACACTGTTTCAATAAAGACCCCATCTCGAAAAACCTTAGAAATTTTTGAAAACTTTGAAATTTTTTGATTGTTTCTGATAGATGCAGAAAGATAACGCTTTACATAAAGTATGAAATCTATTGTAAGCAAAATAATCACAACTTATCCTCTAGTCTGCCCTTGCTACCACAACCTTCCCAAAATCAAGTACGATATGCATAACCATATATATATATATATAGTAATAATCTGACATCTACAACTCGTCCTATCAGAGGTTATGTCCTCAAAGAGGTTCAGTTCCGTTACATTTAATCGAATTTGTTCCTCCAATGTTCTCCTAGGTCTTCCTCTCCCTCGCCTTCATTCAACTTGGAGCCATTCAACTCGCCTGACGGACTCATTGCCACACCTTCTACGTACATGTCCAAACCATCACAATGTGCACTCTCTCAACTTATCACTGATAGATGCAATCCCCAACATACCCCTAAAACCTACCTATATTTGTGATATTATCTAATCAAGTACAACCACACGTCCATCTTAACATTTTTATCTCTACGACTTCAAATTTTCGCACTTGCGATAGTCTGATAGCCCAACACTCTAACCCATACAATATGACCGGTCTTATAGCTGTCCTATGAAATTTTTCTTCAACTTTAGTGATTTTTTTTGGTCGCATAACACTCCAGTAGACGATCTCCATCCATCGAGATTTGATGCGATGAATAATGTCGCCTTAAAAACCTCTATCATTCTATATGACAGAATCTAAATATTTTTTAATCCAAATATATATATGAAAATAATACAAGTTATATACAAGATGTGGATAAAAGGGAATAAAAGAGAAAGAAAATACAAGAGGCTTATCTCGGCTCAAGAACCTATATCTATATCTCATGGTCAACCACATAACCTTCTTCCATGTTGCTTGATTCACAGACACTTCTGGATCCTTTATTCTCCCCTCTTATATCTAAAGGGTCATACTGGTACATGGCTCCTCTACCATCATAGTTGACAAAGCAACTCAGAATAAAGTTTATTGCCATCAACATATCAGCTGTCATTCGGCCAAACTCAATGTCATGACTGCCAACTTATCAATTCCAATTTTTGTTTGGATATTGATGCGCAACTCGGTTGAGTTTGAGATGAGTTATCCCTGAAATGAAAGAGAGAGAAAATTCCAGAACACCCTAGTTGTAAAGCTAGCAGCTTGATGTCAGATTATGTGGTCTTCCTTGTTGATCTTGATACAGGATCCTTGTAGATATTGATACATAATCTAAACATTTGAAACTATCATTTTGTGGAAGTACTTGATTTACAATTATAACTTCTATTTTGCCATCCTCCGTCTCATCAGCGAGATTGCACGCCATGTACTCAGTCTTCGAGCGACTCAGGTGGTTATCAAAAGGCGCGCTCAAAGTAATGGACTATTATATAAGGGGTATGGGAGGAAAGGAGATCAATATGCAAACTTCTATGAACACATAAGGTGGGTATTGTTAGCATACAAGAAATTAAGCTAGAGGTAATTGACAGAAAATTGTGTGTTTCTTTGTGGTATGATGATGATTTCGAGTGGGCCTATAAAGGATCCATGGGAAGAACGGGTGGAGTGTTATGCATATGGAACATACATAAATTCAAATGTCAGGAGCTGAGATGAAGAGGGAGTTTTTGGGTTGACAGGAGCTTGGGAGATAGGAGAGGATACTCACCATTTGGTGAATATTTATGGTACTTCCGACTTGGGATAAAAAAACCAGTCAATGGGAAGCTCTGCCGGCAAGGATGAAAGATAGAGAAGATGATTGTTGGTGCCTGATGGGTGATTACAACGTTGTGTTAGACAAATCATAATGGAGAGTAGTAAATTCCAGTTGATGTAGATGAGGAGATCCAAGAATTCCTGAAGTTTGTAACTAAGTCAAAGCTCATAGGCTTGTAACTGCTCAAAAGGAGGTATATATGTTACTCAACACCACTCAAGCCATTGAGCAGGCTTCACATTTTTTTTTGTAAATGAAAAATGTGTGGAAAAATAAACAATGGATTCAAACGGGGTTGAAAAGGAGTACTCGGATCACTGCCCCATTTTGCTACAAGATCAGGTAATTAATTGAAGGTACCAAACCACTAAAGATGCTAGATTGTTGGTTGTCTATCTCGGGTTACAGGGATCTGGTGGAAAATTTCTGGAAGGAGGAAACAGAAGATGGTTGGGGTTCCTACACAATAAAAGAGAATTGCAAAGACTCAAGGAAGAGATCAGAACATGGAATCGATAGAATGGTGAGGATGTACAATCCAGGTTGGAGGTGATGAAAAAGAATATGAAAGTTTTGGAACAAAAAGCTGAAATCAGAAATCTATCAGGGAATGAAACTAAACTGGCGGGTGAAACTTAGGGCAACATTCAATCCTTGGCATCACAGCAAGATGCCAACTCCAGGTACTCTCGAAGTTGGATAAGAAGGAATAGTAAAAGAGATTGTATATCCGGTGTCTGGCATTAAGGCACTTGGATCCAAGGTGTTCAACCTGTGGACGAATGTTATAGAGTTCATTTCAAGAAAGATTTTCAGAACCAATTAGAAGAAGCCTAAGACTGCTGAATGTGAATACAAAACAATTGAGCCAACCAGCAAGGGAAACAATCATAAACCTTGATTAGAGGGAAATTTTGGATGCTGTAAAGAATTGTAGTAGCTCAAAGCCCTAGTGTTTTTTGAGTGTTGAAGCAAAATATCTAAAGATATCTCAGTAAAGATATATAATTGCTTTCATGAATTCTTCTATTCAATCACGTTCAGCAGAAAGATCAGTTTATATTGTCCAGATGGACAAAACCTCCATGCCAAAAGCATTTTCAAGCCACCATTATTGGTACTATTTCATACTGAAATTTGCCAAACAAGATGGAGAAAAAAATGATCCAAAGCTTGTCTACAGTTATGAAAATGCCTTCTATGGTCAAGTTGAAACAAGAACTCGAAACTCTAAAGAAGTCACCAGGATTCACATCTGCCTATGCCGATGGCGTTGTCACATCGACCACCACTCCTTATTGATTTCCTTTGTCTCAGTGGTGGATTTTTTAGGTATAAAATATTTAAACACAAAACCAAGCTAAATTACCTAAAAATACTCACTTAACCGCAAGCATACGGTTGTAGTTGTATAAGTG
>JAOWBN010215436.1:0-13600 GCA_028565015.1 Pinguicula moranensis
GAGGTGCATACCCGCAAACAACATTCACCACCTCTGATCCCACCACTATCTTTAATGTCATCAATCTATCGTTACACATAGTCACCTCTACTACACATCTCTTAAATTTCTCTGACACCATAATTCCTACTCCATTCCTCCCGCTAACCAATCCAGAGTACCAGAACTTGTACCCATTTACTTCTCTCACTCTCCCACTCTTCCACTTTGTCTCCTGCATACAGACCACATCCACTCTTCTTTTCTTAAGTACATCTACCAATCTAAAGACTTCGCTGTCAAGGTCCTCACATTCCAAGTGCCAAAGTGTAAAGCTATATCTTGTACCCCTACCCTACCCCTTCCCCTCGTCACCGGACACAACCTTAAGTTACCATAATTAATACTTGCATCTATATTCACTACGAACTATACCACAATACAAATAACAAAACAAGTATAGTAGTAATGCTAATAGTAAAGATAAAAGATAAAAGAGAGCAATAAATAAAGAAATAAAGGAATGAAGGCACAAAGACGCACACACTGTAGGTACAATCGCTCACACTGTAGGTGTAATCGCACACACAGAATCACACACACTGTATGTGTAATCGCACACACTGGAGGTGTAATCACACACATAGAATTACACATACTGGAGGTGTAATTGCACACACAGAATCACACACATTGGAGGTGTAATCGCACACACTGGAGGTGTAATCGCACACACAAAATCACACACACTGAAGGTGTAATTGCATACACTAAAGGTGTAATCGCACACACTAATTCAATTAGAATACACAATAAAATTAAAGACCCAAGAAGAACTCCCTGCAACACAAATCTGCTTCGAATCTGAAAATCTAGATGCTCTCCTCCACGTCCTGATGATAAAAACCTCCAAAAAACCTGAAGAGGAAAAAAAATCGTGAGGAGAGAGGGCAGAGAAATCGGTCTTGTGTCACAAGGACGTTGTAGGGCTCCAAGCTGATTTTCGCCCTTTCTAGTTGGTAGTTCATCTGCTGAAGTTAAATCTTCAATTTGGATTGCCTCTGCAATCTGCAATTCATCATGGCGCTTGGCCGAAGAAGTAACTATGTTGATAAAAAGAGATATATGATTGAAGAAATCACCAACCAGAAGAACACTTTTTAGAGTAGCAACTAATATCAACTGCAAGCGAGCAAAACAATGAATGTAGTAAGCATATGGTAGAGCTTGCAAATCGTTCCACTCTCCCCGCATGTTACTAGCACCATCATACCCCCTCCTTCTTATTGTTAGTTAGTGTGACCTAGAGCATTGCACATTGTTAGTTTCATGTGTACTGAATGATGAAATCATTTTGTTCCTTGAGTTTTGTATATATATATATATATATATATATATATATATTATGGATCATTTGGGTTGATAACTCGAATTGTGAAACTCTATAATTTAATCAAAACTCTAAATTAGGCCCTAGTCTCAAAGTCATTAGCAAGGGGACAACTAGATGACTATATCGACTAGCATGTGGATTAATGCATTATCATATTTCACAGATCATTGCTACGAGGTATTTGTATAATCACATGAAATATAAGTGTACATGGTACATGAATATTGGACTCGACCTATATTAACTTGCTGGATGGATTGTGTTTTGTGTCATCGGTAAAGTCATATAATATTAATTCAATTATCTCAGATATTCATAATTCTGGATGATGAATGTGTATGTGGGGTTATCAAACTCCTCTTTTGACCGAGGGGTTATAAATGTAAGTTTTCCAAATGCGCACGATTCATGCTGGAAGGTATGGAATATCAAGATGATATTTTTGTCAATCTCATATTAGATGAGATTATTAATATCTCTGGCCCCCTTGATGCAGTAATAGTTGTTATAAATACATTTGTGATTACGAGATAGTTACATATTAACAATTATATAATGAAATATCAAGAAAGTGATTAATGATTAAGGATGACACATTTCTATGCTTGACATTAATTATTGGATATTAAGTGACGAAAGAATTAATACTACATGGGATTAAAGGATCATGATGTATCTATATTAAATCGGACCATAATGTATTGCTAGATGCCGCTTATGATAGTACTGATTGAGATATGGATCCTACTGGGTCGCTCTATCTGGCGAACTGAAGAATTAAATAATTAATTATGTGAGACATAATTGGCAAATTTCATGGACGAGAATAAATTTGGTTTTGGTGGGATCACCCAATTCACTTGTAATTGGATATAATGAGATTAAATCCAAGTTATTAATTTGCAATTGGGCTTGAATTAAATTCGAGTCCAAATCAATTAAAATTAAATTTGGGCCCAAATGCCCAAATGAGAGATATGAGATATATCTCAGTCGGTCGAAAGAAAAAATGGGATATGAGATTTCCGTCTGCGTTTTACCATCTTCTTCGCGAAAACGACCGACCAATCCATGTTTTGTTTTCCGTCTCCAAAAATCGAGTCTAGCAGCTCCTTCAGTCATGCCAGGAAGTGCTCTTAGTAGAGACCCGCTGCTTTTGGGGTTCCGTTAACGACATCATCAAGGATTGTTCGAGATTGTCGAACGTATTCGAGCCAAGACGCTGGATTTGAGGTTATTAAACTATCTCTTGAATCTTGAAGACGAATTAAATGCATATTTGGTCTTGATTACAAGTTTGGTTCGGATTTGAAAGTTTTCGGAATTTTGAAATCGAGCACTTAGATTCTACACTAATTACATCAAAATCTGTTGCCATGACGGAATCACCTCCGCCTGTGATGGAGACGGGTCCATATGGGAAAGGAAATGCTTCGACGTCGGCCCTCCATAACAATAACAAACGTTCGGTCGTGGCCTAGGGAAGAGTTATTACTAGTCATGGTTGAAGTAGGACCGCTACAAGGCTTTTGCGAAGTTCCTAACTCTCTGGAATGACAATTTATTTCCCCTATGTCCGGTTCGGGCATAGAAAATGGATCTCCATTCTCCTAGCACAGTGGCCTGTCAGTAAAGGCTTATGAGTTAGATGACAGGCACCAGAAGAAATTGAAGGTTGACTAAGGTAGGAGTATGGTGCATATGAGAACCAAAGTCAGATCATCTCGTCATCCCAGGTAAGTTCCCAAATTTATTACTTCCTTTGCTTTACTTCATTTTATTTTCCATAAGCTACATGTGGGATAAAATTTGTTTCTGGAATATTTGGAGAATTAAAAAATCCAAAAATCATTTACTAGAGTAACTCAATAAATTTGGGGTACGACTGTTTGCCATTGCCGAACCATTTTCCGCTAATAAAATGGGACAGTTAGCGCAATTTGTCCATTTGCCCATTTATGCTATTAATGAGGGTAAATTATGAATGTTTTGGAAGGAAGAGAAAGATTTTGGAGTCATAAGTATAGGTAATCAGACGATCACTGGATGGTATAAATAAGACAATCAAGTACTTCTGGTAACCTTTGTCTATGGCAGATGCGACTACTCCGATTGAAGAGAACTCTAGCAGTACTTGGAAGCAACTCAACCATGGAATTCCCCATGGATATTCCTCAGGGACTTTAACGCGATACGGTCCAATTCAAAAAAATGTAGGATAGTGTCCGCCATGCTCTGCCCATGAGAGAACTCAATGATTGTATCCACAATTGTGCACTGATGGAGCTACACTTCATTGTAAAGAAATTCTCTTGGTGCAACGAACAAAGAGGGACAGCGAGGATATGTGCCAAACTGGACTGATTACTAGTGAATAATCTGTGTCTAGCCTAGAGGAGGAATGCTTCATACAATTTTTTACAAAGGAAATCGCCAAATCATTATCCTATAATTGTTAGCCTGGATGAACAACAGTGTAACTACGACATTGAGCACTTCAGATTCCTTAATATGTGGTTGAGATGTGATTCACTCATGGTGTATTTTTTAGTTAAGCCAAAAGTTCATTAATAATAAAAGAGTATGTACAAGCTTTCTTACAAGAGATGAGAAAGTACTAAGGAAAAGTAGTGAATAAAATAAACTACATGATGCATGGGGCAATCTTGGAGTAGTGTAAAGAAACAAAGGGGAGGTGCACAGCATTGGTCAACTAACTATTTGCTATTTAGGTTGCCATGTAAATGACTACAAGAGTCATTACCGTGCAAAAAAACCCACCTCTGCTTGCTCACCTTATATTATAGAAGTCATGAGATTGTTGCTGTAGTCCAATAAGCAAAAACTTAATGGCTACTGTAGCAGTAATCTGCTGACCTTCAACTATGCAGGCCGCCATATAATTATGGCTACAGGAGTCTTTACTTTAGTAGTTAGCACAACTCAGCCTATTCACCTTATAGCATCATAGTCCTTTGATTGTTGCCACCTCATTTGCTTCCTTGACTCCATTCTGAAACTTGATGGAACTTGCTGTAAGTCTTCCTATAGTCATACTAAATCTTGTTGTTTTCTCTACCCTAAAGCTTTTTTTTTAAAATCATATCCGCCATTTAGGTCTCAAGGAGACCTTATAAAGTGCCCTTTCTCATGTGTTCAGGCTGCGGAAGGCTCTTCCTTTCTTTGTGCTCTCCAATCCGCACCATTACATGTTCTTCAACTTGATAGTTTTCTCTTTCCCTTACTTCCTCGAGTATTTAGGTATACCTTCTTTATTCATAACAAAAGTCCAACTTGCGCGAAACTTGATGATAAGGCGGTTCGTTGTGTATTCTTGGGCTACTCCTTCATGCCCAAATGGTATCAGTGTTATTACCCTCTCACCCGTCATTATTATATCATACCCTGAATGTTACTTTTTTGGAAGCTGTCACATACTTACCATGCACTTCCATGATTCCATCTGCTCCTGAGGACCCAGAAACTTGCCCTCGTCCTATTTTGATATTTGATCTGTCCTCTCTTTATGTCCCTACGTTCTACTCAGAACCTACGGTCCCTTCTAAACCTGAGTCTCCTATCGCTCGGCCACCACGATCCACTGTGTCCCTACCAGTGACTTCCTCAGATTCAGGTACTATCTCACCTCCCTCTTCGTTTATTATCCCTACTCCCCATTATCCAACCCGTGATACACGACCTCCAGATCGCTTAATTTTTAACTGTTCCACCGACCATCCCGTTTTCAAGTATCTTTCCTATCAGGGTCTAACCACATCCCATAGAGCTTTCTTCCATGCAGTTGACTCGGTCTCCATTCCCCGGACTGTGAATGAGCTCTCCAGAGTCTTCATTGGATGACTAACATGCAAGTGGAAATGGATGCCTTGGAGCGCAACCGCACGTGGGAACTTCTATTTCTTCCACCGGGGTCACGAACTATTGGTTTTAAGTGTGTCTTTACTATCAAGTACTTGGCTAATGGTACTGTTAACAGGTATAATGCCCGTTTTGTGGCTAAACATTTCACGTAGGTTCATGGCAAGGATTTTGGTGTGACCTTTGCACCTGTTGCCAAGCTCACCACGATTGCCTAATTCTCTCTCTGGTTGCCTCTTATTCTTGGCCACTATATCATCTAGATGTCAAGAATGCCTTTTTGAATGGGGACTTGACTGGGAGTATTCTTGGAAGGCATGTCATCTTCGCAAGTCCCTATATGGGCTGAAACAATCTCCTCATGCACGTTTTGGGTGGTTCCGTGATGCGGTTGTGTCTTTAGGCTTTACTCAATACCAGTCTGATCATACTTACTTTATACACCGGAACTCTAATGTTGAGTGTGTTATTTTCTCTGTCTATGTTGATGATATCATTATTATAGGAAATGGTACGCATGGCATCATCGGGTAAAGCGACACCTTGGAGTAGCATTTGACGTTAAGGATCTTGTCCCACTCAAGTATTTTCTTGATATTGAGGTGGCAAGGTCTCGTTGTGGCATTTCCATATCCCAACGGAAATACACGCTTGATCTTCTTAAGAAATTGGGGTTCTCAGTAACTTATTCCTCTACTCTATTCTGTGACAACAAGTCAGCTATTATGCTATCCTCTAACTCGATTCTTCATGAAAGAACAGAGCACATCGAGGTTGATATCCACTTCATTCAAGAGAAAGTTCAATCAGGGGTTATCGTCCCACAGTTTGTTGGTACACGTGATCAGACACCCGACCTATTCACGAAGTCTGTTGGCCCAGGACTACTACAAGTGGTTTTTCACAAGCTCGAGCTCGTTGATATCTTCGCCCCAACTTGAGGGGGAGTGTTGGAATATTGGCTTTAAGACCCATGTTCTAGATAATTCATAGAAGCCCATATTCTAGATAGTTCCCTGTCTATGTTCTAGATAATTCATAGAAACCCATGTTCTAGATAATTCCTAAAATTTTTTTATCCTAGTTTACCCTTATATATTCCTATATAAACCCATGTATCTCTTTAGTTCTAATATACAATTATTCTTTACCTAATTCTATTTGATGAGATGCATCAGAGAGCAATGGTTTTCAATATGTATGAACGGAACTACTCTTGGTTTGTTTCCATCAGGTAAAGGACTCCGGCAAAGGACCCACTATCACCTTATATGTTCATCCACATGCAATACACATTATCAAGGCTAATTTTGAGAGAGTTTGGTACGGGAGCTATCAAAAACTTCGGTCAGTTGATTCGAAGTGAGGTGATCTCCTATATGATGTACGTAAATGGTGTCTTGTTGTTCCTGAGTGGGGATAGGAGATATGTACGTGCACTTATCGGTATTTCAAAACTATTGCTCATGGACAAGACAACAAATTAACATGGCAAAATCAGCCATCTTTTTGTCCAACAATATTAATAATTCCAGTCGGTCTCAGATATTACTATGACGCATTATAAGGGAGACCATTTCTCTACCACGTACTTAGGCACACCATTATTCACAGGTAGGGTTAACCGAGCGATCCTGGCACCACTAGTAAGTAGAATCGGGAACAAGATTGTCGGTTGGAAGGGCAAGCTCTTATCCCAGGAAGGAAGGCTGGCTCTGATGAAACATGTGCTATCTTTTTTTTTATAAATAAAGTACTTCATATTAATAAAGGATTACAATAACCTTGCTTAAAAGCAATATGCTCACGAAGCTCCTAGCCTCCTACTGGCCTAGGCTCGCAAAATACTTCTCATACATAAGAGCTTCTAATATTTCTACTTATCAAAAGGCCGAAGTGAACTAACTAGCGTAGGCGCTTAGAGGGAAGACCCCACTTCTCCACTCTCATCATTCCTCTGACTTCCTGTGGGAGATCACCGGTGCTCCAGTACACTCTAGAGCTTCCTTCATAACCCTATTTTGAGAGGAAATCAGCCACGCTGTTTCCTTCCCTGAACTGGTGGGTTACGAGTAGCCGAATGCCTCTTTTGTTGCTTTGGAACTCTTCCCATAGCTCTTGCATTTTCCATGGGCTGCACTTGTCTTGTAGGATCCAATTTTGAAGCAGCAACGAGTCCGTTTCAAGAATAATATTGAGCCAACTCTACTGTTTACATAGCTTTAGACCCTTCGTAGTTGCCTTTAGCTCGGCCTCATTGTTTGTTCCCACGCCCAAGAAGGATGAGAAGGCGACCTTGTAGTTGCCATCTTGATCCCTGATGATGCCCCTGATCCCTTCTAGGCCTGGGTTGCCAAGACTGCTCCCGTCGGTGTTAAGTTTATACCATCCATTCAGAGGCCTTTTCCAATGAACGAGCCTGCATCACTTCTTAATATTCCATTTAACTCGAATGTTCAACGATTGCATGATCTGAAACTCTCTGGCCTGCATAGGAAAGGTCTTGTCAGATATATCAACTAATAATGCTAAGCAAACTGTTACCTCTCCAAACCACTTCCTCCGACGGCTGCTTGTCTTGAAACCTAACGTTGCACCTGCAAACCCAAAGGTGCCATGTTAGAACGGCAGGTAAAACATGTGCTATCTAGCACTCCTATGCACATACTTTTTGTCATTAAAATTCCCCAAACTATCATAACTTTGTTGCTTTAAAAGCTTTCTTTTCTTTTTAAAGGAATTGCCTAATTTATGTTGTTATATTGTTTGAAATCTCCAACAATGAGACTCCTGTTTTAAGTTGAATAAGTTAGAATCAAGAAACCGAATATGACTTTGCAAGAAGACGTCTCAACTATGGCTGCAGAGGCGATGGCTCAAGAAAGAACTGTTGTTGAGAATGGAGATTTGGCTGGTGTTGTATCTAATCTTGAAACCATTTGAAACTATTATGAGATACCGTGTCAGTTAAATTCAATGAAAGGTTCTATGTTTTTTTTATGGGAAAACATTTCATTAAATAAAAATAGGTACAATGTTCATATTACAAATAAGAGTACATCACTGAAAAAACTAGATAACTATGTGAATGTCATTGTGCTTCTATCTGAATCTGTGGCATTGTAGTAGTAGGATGGGGGTCGGAGGAAGTGATCATGTGACTGTCAGCTATGCAGGCTACCATGTGATGACTACAGGAGTCTTACCTTGTTAAAAACCCAACTCGGCCTATATACCTTATAGTGTCATGGCCTAGAGATTGTTGCAATACTTCCATGAGCAAAGAATTATGACAGTGCAACATTGATCTACTAATTTTTAACTATGCAGGCTGCCAGAGGCTACATGTGTCTTTACTAAAGTAGTTAATCAAGCTCTGTCTGTTAACCTTATAGCATCGAAGTCTAGTAATATTCGACCAACCACCCATACTCTCGTTGTTGATGTTCAAGAACTGACACAGAATTCCACATATTTTCACTAGAAATTCTTTCACAGCATTCTCATTGGAAGTGAATGAGATGTACTATTCATCCTGTCAAGTCCATATGAGGTATCTGTTTTTTGGGAGCATCCTACCTGTACCTTCAAGAAATGAAGAGACATTAATCTTGCTCACGAGAATAGCAATAAGGGAGTGGGGTGGGGGTGGGGTGATGCTGTTCTGTTATTCATGCCAAATGCAAATGAGTTATATATGTTCTATAACGTCTAGAACTATGTGGAAGCTCCTTTTTACAACCTGTGGGTAGTAAAGGAGGGTGGGGGACCAAGATCAAGAAAGCAGAGAGTTGGCAAGATTAGAGTTCTTAGTGTCAAAGATTCTGACTGGACCACCATTCCATATAATCTGATTTTCAGAATGTAATCCTGCCATTGGTTTTTGACATACTAAACCTCATACATGTTTGGCCTTAGGAGCCAATCTACTGGAGAGTAAGAAAACAAATGGTCAGTTCTTTTTGCCTTTAAATATAGCCAAGTAGAATGATGTATGATTTGGGTAATCTGAGAAGTATTAATCTCCACTGCTTGAAAGTGCTTTTTATTTTGTGTTTTCCAAATCTGCCAGGTTGTGGAAAGCCATACAGACTTCCATGCACATGGATTGACACCATGTGGTCTTAAAGCATAGAAATCATGGAATGATCGTGCCTGCTTCAGATTTTGTGGAGCTCCTGATTCACCCATTAACCTTTCATATATTGCATTCCAAATCTGCACAACAACTGAGGAGTTAGAGAATAAATGAGAGATAGACTCCTGTTTGTTACCTAATTGGCAGAGGGTGCAGGTGAGGTGTTGTTCATCCCTTATAATGTTGTTGTGCAATAGTTCAGCTTTGACAAGCAAGGCATTTTGTAGTAATTTCCATCCGAAGACCATTATCTTCTTAGGAGTTATCTTGTTCCAGGCCTTCCGTAAGAGTGTGGTTTCCTCATAAGAATAAGGTATTTTTAGGGAGCAGAGGATCCTCGAGTAAGTAGATGAGACAGTATAGTTACCGTCCTTGTCTCCCTCAAATACATACATATCCGTCGTTTGATATATGGGGGATATGTCTTGCATAATGGTATGCAGGTCTGCCATTTGTCCAAACTCCTGCAATGGTCTATGCCGTAACCAATTCCATGTCCAAGAATTATGAGCCAGTAGCCTATATCTCCAATGTAAGCAGCTGGATTAACTGAGATCCTGAATAATCTTGGATATCTTGCAGATAATAGAGAGCGGAGATGCCATGGATCAGACCAGAATCTGATATTAAGCCCTTTGCCTAAACTCAGTTTTGCATTCTGGCTGAGCTGAAGAAGGTTTGCTATATCCTGTATATTCTTCCACAAGGAGGATACATGAGAGAATGGTAACCAGACACATTTATGAAGCAACAGGAAGAGCATACATTCTTTCTGGACTACTCACATTCTTGGCAGAGAACAACAACAAGAGGTGATTCGACATATGGTTCAAGCCTTATTCATGCCTATCAAACCCCATCGATACTTACTCGTTCTACGGCCTTGTTCTCTGATTGTTGAACAACCCTTCCGCTCAAAGGTTTCTCAGACCTGCATGGTCATTTGGATCAAACCTGAAACAAAGGTAGTGTTGAGATTGAAGTATAAATCGATTATAACTTTTCAAGGCATCCATAAGTTTTTCTAGTATTGCTTAGCTGGCCGTCAATGTAGGAAATCAGGAGATTTTTTCTTCTGCATGGTCTTTGTCTAATTTTGTGAAGAAATAATGGATCATTTTTTATTGGCATATTTAAATAGACCAATCCTCACTTGGAGATGTAAAGACTCAGTTTCAAAATCCGTGCTTCCAAAGTGATGATTATAGTTTAAAAAAGGTTATTCGTTGTCAATATTTGTAATTAGGTAAAACTCACTTACCTACTGGTACAAAGCTGCGAGAGGGAGGACTACGATGGTTTGGACACGTATGCAGAAGGCATATTAACGAACCAGTTAGGAAAGTCGAAGGAATCCAAGTTGAAGGGAGGCGTGGGAGAGGGATACCTAGGAGGACGTGGGAGGAGCAGCTCCGATTGGATTTAGCGGGATTAGACCTCTCCGAGGACATGAACTCTGATAGAGCGGGTTGGAGACGTAGGATTACTATTCGAGAGGTAGAGAGATAGGAATATTGGGGATTATAGGGAGTATACTTAGCAGGTATCGGAGTAGCACGTACTTATTTACCTATTTACTTACATATTTATTTGTTTATTGACCTAGCTCATTAAATGTATTAAATCTCCTTGTTTGTGTAGCTAGATGGTCACCGCCTTCTCTCCTCCCCCTCCCTAGACACCTCTCTCGATCTTCTAGTTCTTCTTTTTTTTTTTGTGTATGCGTGTGTCAAAGAGCTGAGGGTCTTCACGGAAACAGTCTCTTAATCCCTTTTTAGATATTAGGGTACGACTAAGTACATCTTATCCCTGGCTAAAGACGAGATATATTGGGTATGTTTGATTTAATTTATCTTATGACAGATCCGTCGGGGTCTTGAAATTTTATATGTAAACAACAACTCTAGTCACCATCCTTATATACCACTTTAACTCTTCATATTTAGGCCCTATTTTGTGCAGGTCTTATACTACTTCTTCTTATTTTTAGAAAGGGTGGTGTTTTGCGTAAGTAATTAAAAGATAATTATTTTTAGAATTGAGGTATCTTGGAGAGTCCAAAAATTTTCGAAACTGCCGGCCGCCGCCGATCGCCGGAGCCCATCTGTCGTGCCAGAATTGAGGTGCTTATTTTATAGAAGGAAAAAAAAAAGTATGTCAGGAGATGCTTATTGTTTAGAAGGTTTATTTTCTCAAAAGAATAAGTAATGGAAGGTTGACTGTGCAAAACACCCATTTTTTGAAAAAATTTGCTTATAAGCCAATTATAATTTTAAGAAGGCTGCGCAAAATAAACCCTTCTTGTTAGAACCACTCACGAATCTAAGGGGGCTTGGGCCCCCTAGATCCCCGGAGTTATCGCCTAGTGGCCATAGCTGGCTAAATGGACCGACCCACTTTGTTACCTGAATTCTCGAATATTGCGAGAATTTGATTCCATTTATTTTTAATCCGAATTTGGGTATCATCATTACTCATAACAAATCCTCGTTTAGTAGCCTGTGGTGGACCAAACCCCATCCAAAAAAAATTTGCTGAATTTTTTTGGGATTCCATAAATTTTGGGCTACATCTAGAACTAACATTTCACCAAAACATATTATTTCATGAGTACTATTAGAACTAAAGCTGCATTTTTCACCAAAACATTGTTCCACGCTAATAATTTCATTTGCTCAGCAACTTTACCAGGTATATTCCCAACTAAGTTGGGGCCTGAGGGGTCTAATGTACGCGACCTCACCTTTGTACTTATACAAATAGGCCATTTCCGATTTGCGACCCAACGGATATCGATCCATGGACCTCACAGTTGTGAGGTTTAATTGCTCACCACTTGAGCCACCAAGACTTGATTCATTTGCTCCGATTGTCTTCTCCAAATACGATACAATACATGACATAGAACAATTTAACGTTTTCCCAATTACATGGGAGATCCATAAACTTTAACTCTGAAATTCCATTCCAGAAATAAGTGGCCAACTGCAGTACAAAATCCTAAAACTGCAGCTCATGTTACATATACCTGTCAGGACATGGAGAAATTGCAACTCGGAGTTCACCCTTCATCTTACTCGGATCTCAGTGGTGGTGTGTTAGCAAACTTCCATGACAGCTTATAAATAGCTCCCCCTTGTCTCTCTCCAGCAACTTCTTGAACGGGAACTGTGTCGCATATCTCTTGCAGATCATCACTTGTGAGCTTTACGCTCAAGGAACCAATGTTGTTGTGCAGATTCTTAATCTTAGTAGTTCCTGGAAATGACAGTAGAGGATAGCTTCAACATCAAACTATATTAAATTGGCAATCGAAGCAAAACACTGTCAGGCTGATAGATTCAGAGTGCGGGCTAAATCCACTGACCTGGAATAGGCACAACGTCATCTCCTTGGTGAAGAACCCATGAGAGGGCAAGCTGAGCTGGAGTACAATTGTGCTTTTGAGACAATTCATCCAGGCGAAAATACAAGGTCTTGTTCTTTTCCCAGTTATCCCCAATAAACCTTGGGTTCACTTGCTAATGGAAACAAAGGAATTTTGGTCAGTAACATTGTAAACTACTGAAAACAAGAAGCTAAGAAAATGAAGGATCTACACTACATATACCAAGAAACTATCGTCAGGTATGCTTTCCACTGACTTCTTCCCTCCGAAAAAACCACGCCCAACTGGGCTATATGGCACTATGCCGATTCCAAGCTCCCTAACATCCATTTTAGGAAAAACATATGAGTAGCTATCAATGGGATCTGGCAAGAAGAACATACAAGAAAGTTAACTTAATGGAAATTTTATAATGATGGGATACCTGCAAAGAGGAATTATTTCTTCTTCAATGTCACGGGTCCAGAGCGAATACTCCATTTGCAATGCAGTTATAGGATGCACTGCATGAGCCCTCCTGATAGTGTCAGGACTAGCTTCAGACAGGCCAATGTACTTAATTTTACCTTCTTCAACTAACTTCTTAAGTTCTTTAACCTGCAAAGTGAGCAACCACAACAAGTAAAAGAAGATGAGTTTGCTTCTTGTTATCAGATAGAACTAAGAAATGTAAAAAACTTACTGTTTCCTCAATAGGTACTGTAGTGTCAATCCTGTGGACGTAGAACAGATCGATGTAAGCCCTATTTTGCGCAGGCCTTCTTCTACTTCTTCTTCTACTTCTTCTACTACTTCTTCAACTACTTCTTCTTATTTTTAAGAG